>PVKM010004852.1:0-50608 GCA_004027735.1 Carollia perspicillata | reverse complement strand
GGGGCTGGAAAGAAGTATTCCAAGTCATGAAAGGCAAGGACCTACATCCAAGACTGCTCTATCCAGCAAAACTTTCATTCAGAATGGAAGGGCAGATAAAGTGCTTCTCAGATAAGATCAAGTTCAAGGAGTTCATCATCACCAAGCCCTTACTATATGAAATGTTAAAGGGACTTATCTAAGAAAAAGAAGATAAAAAATATGAACAGTAAAAGGACAGCAAACTCACAGTTATTAACATCCATACCTAAAACAAAAGCAGACTAAGTGGTCACCTAAAACGGGAGCAGAGCCACAGAAATGGAGGTCACATGGAAGGTTAGCAACAGGAGAGTGGGAGGAGAGGATGGGGAGAAGGCACAGAGAATAAGGAGCATAGACGGTGGGGAGAAAATAGACAGGGAGAGGGCAAGAGTAGTGTGGGAAATGTAGAAGCTAAAGAAGCTAACACATGGATATGAACTAAAGGAGGGGAGTGTGGGTGGGAGGGGGTGTGCAGGCTAGAGGGGAATGAAGGGGGGAAATGGAACAATTTTAATGGCATAATCAATAAAATATATTTAAAAAATAAAAATAATAATTTAAGTGTGATGGATAAAAATATAGATGCTAAAATGCCAGGATTAGATAGGCATTTTGCTTATTTTATCTGTGAGCAAGGCTTGTCAAAATTTAAAAAATATGAGTCAAGTGATTATGAACTTTCGGCTGCTATATTAGTTAATTTGTTTCTGATGGTGGAAAGAATTATACTACCTTGTGTCTTTACTTTAAAAAGTTATCAGGGAGGTGGCAAGCCATGCTTTTCAGAGATGCCGTGAGCTGAAGGAGAATGTACAGTAAAATACAGATTTCCTCAAATGAACTGCCAACACCATTCCTCTTTATCTAAGGGCACAGAGTAGCAGTTTGTTCTCAGTAGCAGGTGGGGGAGGGAGAGAACATGTCTTCCAGAAAGCACTTTGGCAGTCAATCTGGTTGATAATAAAACTTGATGAAACATCTGTGATTAATATTAATTCTAATTCTCCCTTTAATGGATAATTGTGAAAAAGATCATTTATCCCATTCATTTAGAGTACAGCTCAGTTTTTCAATTTAAAAAAGAACATTTCTACATGTTTCTCAGGTATGAGCCTCTATGGGGAAAAACAGGTGCACAAAACTTGTCAATGGTAAAGCAGTTTTCTGGTCAGCCCTACCAAATGCACTGCACGAACTTGACTGACCGTTGCAGACTTGGATGTGACCCAAAGAGTGGTTCTCAAAGTGACAGATTGGTATTTTTGCATCTTTACCTCTGTACAACACTGTAAATGAACCACAGCAAACGGACTTAATATATTTTGGTCAGACAGGGTTCTGCCAAGAATGTGAGAACAATGCCCTTGCGAGTAAATGACAGCACGCTATTTCTGACCACCAGGGTATTTCAAACTAGTTGATGATAGGAACTATTTTTGACACATGCAAATGTATAATTTAAAGTACCCATAAAAATTTGTCATGGAAGCTATCATTAATTTTGACAGAAACTAGGAAAGTAACTAATTGCCTTTCAAATATCAATATTAAGAATACCATTTATTAAGCTAGCACTTTAACTCATTTATATATGGGAAACTTGAGGCATGGGTGGAAATCTCCTGTCCAAATTAACACACCTAATAAGTAATGGAGTCAAGACCCAGATCTCCTCATTCTCATATTATCTATTCCTCTAAATTTAATAATATTTTATAAAGAAACCTATTAAGTAATGGCCTTATTTTCTAGGAATCAGGACGTATTATATGGTTGAAAACATGACTGTTGTCTAACCCAATACATCAGCAGTGAATAGTGATTGCATACACATCTCCGCTGACCTTTAATCATAACCAAATCATGGCTCCATTTAGATAGACTCTTTTTTTCATCAGACTCTAACTAAACCGCAGGGAGAAGAGAACATAAACTGACAAGCACAAAAGGTCACAGACAATAGGCACCCACTTCTGCATTGTGCCTTCCAACAGCCCCGTGTCACAGAAACAGAACATTACAGGAACTACCCACCATTCTTTCTGTGTTCCCCAAGTGCACATCTTCCTTCTAAACTGCTGGTCAAAATGTAGCATTTCTTATTGCTAAATATTTTGCCTGTTCCCTTACTATATTTATGTGGCTTTCTAATTCTTTACTTTACACCGCTTACTACTTTGTAAAGCAATTCATTTTATCACAAAAATTTTAAATTGTATAAAAAATACAAAAACCCAAAGGATTGCCTGGCTCTTGTTTGCATCAGCCTGATGAAACTGGCTGAAGCAAACGAGACTGTGTAGTGAGGCAGAAGGAGAGATTTCTCATCACCATCATGAAAGAGCCAACAGAACCTTAGTCTGTCTCAGTCTTTATCTTGGACTAGCTTGGTCTCTCTCTAACCAGAGTTCTCTGGGTTACAGAAACATTCACATAACAAAAACACTGCTTTTGCTCAACACTGATGGTGCTGTTCCATTCACGCAAAGCTTCCTGCACCCATTTCTTCCTTGTCTTGGTTTCCGAGCCACCTACACCCAGTTTAGGCCCATGTTCCAGTGTAGCACAAAGATAACCTACAAAAGAAACTTCTGGAGAGCCTATGGGAAATGAAGAGCTGTACTGCAGCCTCATAAAATTCAATGAATCAGAATTTCTGAAAGTTGGCTCCGTGAATCTGCATTTTTACTCCCCTCTGCAGGTGAATCCCTAAAGTTGGGAGAGTATCTGGAGCCAAGACACCTGAGTCCCACCTTGCCCCTCAAGTCAGCACTTCGGTCTTTAATGTCTTCCATCTGAAGGCATCTTTTCTCCCTTTTTGTTTAAACAGTGTCAACCTTGACATTCACTTAATAGTTCTCTTTGTTATTATTTTCATGGATATGACTTTCTCACACTGGACTATGAGTTCCTGGAGGACAAAAATGACACTGAGTATTTTTCTCTCGTCCCTCTATGGTGTCTGCTACAATGGCCTAATGGGTAAACATGGGTCTTGAAGTACTGATGAATTATTTTCCTAATGAGAAAATAATATGTATTACTGAAGCGTATCCTTCTATAGCCACTGTAGATTTTCTACAAGTTTAATGATGCACAAGAACCAACAGACCAAGTAGGCTTTAATAAACTAATTTATATAGCATCTTGAATATAAATATTTTAGGAAATAGCCACCATAAATCTTCTAACATGAACTTTAATAATAAACTAACATTTCACATCAAAAGGTCAGAAGTGCTGCTATTTGATTGAATTAATAATCTAGCAAATGTTATTGATTTAGCAATTTTACTTAATAAGAACATCATAAAGCTATGCAAAAAATAAATAAAAATAAAAACACTGCAGCCATGGCAAAGAGCCTGGAAGCAATATTGAAACAATAGGGACTCAGACAAAGGACATTACTATCTCTGAGGTTAGAATAAGTTCTTCACAAGTACTATCATTATTTATGGAATAAGTGTTGAAACATTACTTGCTATGTACATGGAAGAGAGCTAAGAGCATGAACATTGGCATCAGAACGCCTTTGCTCAATGGGACTCCACCACAGAGGGACCGTGTGATTTTAGACAAATTATTTGACCTGACTGTGCTTCAGTTTCCTCATCTGTGATGAGGGAACAATGACAGTGTCTAACAAATAATGATAAGGCATGGATGAGATAATATACATAACCTTATGTAAAAGATAAGTGTTCACTACATGTTAGCTATTATTATGTAACCAGTCAACATCTAGCCCTAAAACAATTTATTTCAATGTATTCATAATAAAGGCCTCCTAAATCAGTGTCACCGTCAAAAACATACTACTTCCTACTGCCTGCAAAAAAATTCCAAACTCTTCAGACCGGAATGAATGGCCCTCCGCAACCTGGCCCCACCTGTACAGTTCTATTTCCCAGTACTCTCTGCCCATCCAGGCAGACCTGTCTTTTCACTGATCCCGGAGTCTGTGCCCTCTGACTTCCACACCAGCGGAAAGTCAGGCGACCTGCGTGAACCTGGCTCTCTGGAGGGATGCTAAGTGATGCCCCAAACTCTGCCACCTGCCCTCGTGAACCAGTGCCATGACCCCTCCTGTGTAAAGTCTGGGTGCCTGCACACAGCTGCCGCAGTACCTAAACTTCACTCTAAAGATTTTAAATGTTGTATATTCTCAAATTGGCACTCGCCCTCGTAGAATCTTTACTCATCTTTCTTGAATTTGTAGAGATGAGTACTACCCTCAAGTCTGTGAAACACTGATGGATTTTAAATAACAATAGCAACAGCAACAACAACTCTCTAGTCCTTGGAAACAATCATGTGCCGCCACTCTGCAGCTGAAGGACAAGGTAAGGCAATCCCCAACATGTCATACTAAGACGCCGTGATGCTGAGACAGTATGTCACGAGGTTTTGCAATATACCCACCGAAGCCTGCCCTGTGCCACTGCTTCTGTTAAACCTCAAATTAAACCTCTGAGAAAAATGACTCAGGGTATCAAAGACACATGTACTTCCATAGTCTTCATCCCCACTGAAGTTGGGCGAGTGAAGGACCTATTTTATATCACATTCTGACCTCCCACGCCACTCAGGAGTGCTCTACCTCGTTTTCAAATCTCACACACCTCATAGGGTGTGGAATCTCAGGAATAAGCTAACATGAAACATTCCTCTTTAGGTCACGTTAGCCATTTTTTGAACTGGGTTTGCCTTAAACTCCAGGGTATAGGTAGGACTTACGTAATGACTTGTTAAACATGCTTGAAATCTGTCTCCTTTTAACCTCTTTTAAAGCGTTGATTATGAAGTAAGTGAATAATGAGCTTAGGTGTGGAGTCAAATAGTATGGATTCAAATCCTGACTCCATTGCAAACTACGTAATCTCAGGCAAGTTAATTATCCTCTTTCTCTGCCTCAGTTTTCTCATTTGTATTTTAGGGGTAATAGTAGTGCTGACATCACAGATAGCATTCAATGAGTTAAAACAAGTATGGTGCTTGAAACAGTCTAGCATGTAAGTAGACTTTCAAAAAATGCTAAATCACTATAATTATGATTATTGGCACAAATGTTAGTGGAGGGATTATTGGTTGAAGTGTGAGTAAGCCTTTAGCAAAAGGTTGCCCTTACAACAATAGCAGCTAAACCTCATTTAAATCATGGCAGTATTTATTACATGGTTTCAAAATTACTTAAACTGTCCTCAGTTTTATAGCAAGAACTCTAAGCAACCTATTAAAAGTAAAAAAATATTGATTGTTCATATTGTTGGACTCTATTGTACTCTCCTTGTTTAGATTCTGCCCTAAAAATGAGGCCTAAAATAGAGAAAGAAGTTCTGAATTCAAGGTTGAGAACCCACTGAAACTGTGAAAGCAAAAACATACAGTACGATGCCATCAATTCAGATGTGAGCCAGGGCCTATGATAATGGACTTACAGGAGAATATTAACTTCAGAAAATATTTGTAAAAAAAACTGGAAGAAGCAAATTTACATTACGATCCAGATACCGAAGTCACTAAAATTTGGATGAGTTTAATTTAACAACAATATGTACTACTTTTTAATGGTTCAGAGACATTATTTGTTTTAAAAAATTTGAAAGCAAAAGGGAGTGCTAACTGTAAACGAAATCCTACCAAACACTAATGTAGATAGAGCTAGTTGGAAATATTGTACATCTCTGAAACCAGTAAAATGAAAAGATATCATTCCTATTTCTAACAACAACAGACTGGTTGGCTATTCTCCAATTCATGATGTTTTTGAAGTTCAAAATGAATTTATATTTTGTAAAGCTTTAAATTTTAAAATGAAACCTGGATATATAGCATTTGGATTACAGCTCTGTTCCTAACATGAACTTTCCACCTACCATCTGCCTAAAAATATTCAGTGGAGAAGCAGCCTACTGCCAAAGCCCACTTATTCCCCCTATTACAAAGAGAGAGGTAAGCCAGGTCCCCAGAGACTGTATTTCAAGCCGACAGGATACTCATGAACTAAAATAATGAATGATGATGCCTCATTCTCTGCATTAATATTAAAGAAAAGAGAAAATAGAAAACTTTATAGCCACTATCAGCTCTCTGGACCATAAATCTCAAGTTTTGAGAATTGCTTCCCAAAAGGGTAGGGAGCGGGGATGAGTTGTGAGAGAGCTTTGGAGCCTAGAGATATTTTTTAGCAAGCCAGCAAAGCACTGACACGAATTTCTACATATCTCTGGCTGTGAAAAGTCTCATTTGTGGTGATTTATATTTCCTCATAAAGAACTCTGTAGATAATATAAGCCTGCTGTGAGGCTGTATGACAACTTTCAAACCAAGAGTTACACAACCATTCTGTTAAAATAGAGCAAGAATAGATGAGTGGGAAAACCTGTAGAAATAGTATTTCTTCTGATGAAAGGCCAAATACTCGTCTTCCAGCAGGCACAATGCTCAGGGAGTCACCTTTCACTCTCTGGGCATGTCTCATGGATGATATTTCGGTCGTCTAAGCAAGGAAGTTTTTTTTTTTCCTGAGGATTGACGATGCTTGTGGTGTGTTCATGCTTGTGTAATTTACAGCAAATGACACTTAGACGGCATCACACTGGAGTTCAGTTGCCTTAATAAGTTACTAAGGGAAACACAGAGAATAGCATGCTGACAACCCGAAGTCAGTGAAGTATAAACAGTTATTCCAAGTGTCACCAGTGTGTTACTTCCCTTCCTCTTGGCATCTGCTCTATGTAAACGCTGCACGCACACAACGATATGGCAGCTCATTAAACTGTTTTCAGTTAACTCAGAAATCAAATTCGTACGTTACATGTTTATAAGGCTGAGAATTACTGCTTCCCTGTGAAATTATGCAATTGATCAGGTGCCTTACTTCCCGAGGAAAGATGGCCCCTTTTGACACTTAGGGATATAAAGAACAACTCTTTACATTGTTTTTCCATTTCAGCATTTAGTCTCAGTGGGGTAACGGGAAGCAAAAGGTGACATCATTCCTTCTTCCCCCTTAGGAGGTCAGACACTACATGTTTCCTCAGTCCTGTAAGGGCATTTTAAATTCATAAAAGGAGCACAAGTAAAAATTGTTTGGTTTCTGAGTGTCTTATCTGAGTGCCACAGCCTTTGAACAATTCAAACAATGGGAAGACTACTTAAGAGTCTTCAGTTTCTTGTGACTGATACCATGAATTTCCATCGAGCTCCAATTATGGGACAGCTTCTAAGGCTCCCTTTGCAAACGTTAAGAATGCTCCCAAAGTCAAAACCTGCGAAGCAGTGATGATGTTTGCTCCACTTTCCTGCCCACAGACGTGAAATGGCATTCATTCCTCTGAATCTTTTTAACAGTACTTCATCCTTTATTCAAGTCATTTAACTGGGCATGCATTTCTTTTTAAAATCCTCTCCATGTGACCAAATAATAATGCTCCAAATGTACAGAATAATAAAGTGTTTTCAAACCTCCTGTGTTGTTCTCAACTGCCTCCTCCACCCTGATTCCACTCAGACCCTGAAATGCGCTGGGTGCCCCGTCCGTGTGCCAGCCAGGCCTGAGCTACACATTCTTGAGCAGAAGGTAACGGGGCACCTGGCTATAAACAACCGTTTTCCGAAGAGAAATTTACAATTAACACAGAAAAATACCCCGAAGTCCCTAAATATCCTCTTTCTTGTTCTTTATTTAACCTTCATTTAAGAGCCCTTTAAATCCATTCATGCTTTCTGAAAGATGGCTAGGGACAACTTGAAACAGACACAATTCTCTAAAACTCATTCTTTCAATAAAAAGGTGCATTCTTGCAGGTTCACTAAAGACCATGGGAAATATATAAAGGGAACAGAATGACTATTTTCAGGAAGAAACCTGATACAGTCCCAGACAAACTTCCAGTGTCCAAGTGGAAAAAAACTCTTCTATTGTATGTGCAAAATAAAACAAAACTTAAAAAAAAAACCCTAAGATATACTCTGTACTCATATCTGAACAATTGTGATTTGCTGTCTGTGCCATACTCATTCTTTTTCACTATAAAGATATTAAAATTTAAAAATGTCCTGACTCTGCCCTTCAACTTCTTTTTCTATTGAATCAAATATGCTTTGCTGAATATTGTGATCTGAATCTATACATTCCCCCCAATACAGGGGGCTTACTAGTAAACAAACAGTCCTTCCAGAAATTTCAGTTATAAACCCCTGAATCTCAGCTGAAGTATATGGCAGAACATTTAATGCTAAAATAAGACTCCAGTAATCAAAAATGTTTTTCAATAATAAAAGCAAAATGCACACACACGTAGCAAATATTGAGTTGTCCATTTTAAGAAAGTACATTGTACTTATAGGTCACCTCCCCTGCAAGAATAAAAGACTATGAAAGATGGAAAAGATTACCTCCTGCTTTGATAAATGTGCTGTTTGACACTCTTCTGTTTCAATAAGAACAACTCAGAGAAAAAGGCGGATTTGTGTGAACTGTCAGGTCCCAAATAATTATTAATGGAGATTACTACAGTAAGCTGCTGAAAAACCAGACATCTAAAAGGGAATGAACACTCCCTTAGGCATATATAATCCCAGCATGTAATTCCTTCAGAAGATAGGGCATAGGCTTAAAATGTGAATTCTACTACGCATTCATGAAATTTTTTACTCAGCTAAAATATCAATCAGGACTATTCAAGTTGCCTTAACTTTTTAAACGATACAAACATTTCTGGATGTGGATAATTGAAGTTATCTATTTCAACTTGTCCTTGAAAAAGTGTTTCATCGATTGAATCTTGGAAATAAACAATGTGATAATAAATTATTACTATATACCCATTTTACAGATGAAGAAAGTGAGGATTAATGAGGTTAAGTTACCCAAAGTCACACAGCTATTAAGAGTATATGAGGAGGTTTGAGCTCAAGGCTGCATTTACCAGAGTCCGTGCCTTAAAAAAAAAAGTCCATTCTCTTCTTAGATGTAATATATCTCTAGAATATATTAAGACTATATCCCCCAAAACATTATTAAAAACTAGGGCGCTGCTGCAATGGCTGCAGTAAAACCTGTGGCTAGTTCTAATATTTCTCTGCTTTTCTCAAACACCAGAATATAAGAAATAAAAAATTGCTTTTTTGTTCTATTTGGTTTACAATTATGGCATTTATTCATTCAGCAAATATATACTGAATAACTCTTCTACCTACTGGTTTCTATTTCTTGTTAAAAATATACAGCTTTAAATCAGTGCTGTGGTTAAGTAGACTCCCCACACTATGGAGAGCTTGCCCGACTTCTGAAACACTTCTATGAGAAACTACACTCTAAGTTCCAACAACTCACCTGCAAATAAGCTTTTGACACATTCAGTTGGCAAGTGAAGGACTTTCTATACGTTATTCATCTTGATTTGCTTAAATATTCTTTTACATATTAAAGAATAGTCAATAATTAGGTACAACTAAATGATTTCTGAAGCTAATCTTGATCAATTCAGTCAGATATCTCTTAAGAATTTAGGCCATTTTGTCAGTTTCAAAAAATTGTGTAGTGCGGCCCTGACCAGTGTGGCTCAGTTGGTTGGGCATCATTTCTCAAAACAAAAGGTTGCTGGTGCGATTCCCTGTCAGGGCACATGCCTGGGTTGTGGGTTTGGTCCCTAGTCAGGGTGCATGGGAGAGGCAACCTATTGATGTTTCTCTCTCACATCGACATTTCTCTTCCTCTCTCTCCCCCTTCCCTTCTCTTTAAAAAATAAATAAATAAAATATTTAAAAAATGTGTAGTACATACTAAAGTTGGGTCACAACTTAAGAGTGTAAACTTTTAATTATAGTACATAAAACAGAATTAGCAGTTAACCATCATGCCTACAGGTTGTTGTATGCTATGGATTCAAGAACGATGCCCATAGTAATAGACTGTCCTCATGATTTTTTTTCTAATTTTGAAAAATATGTATACCAAAAAGACTGAAGTAGAAGACTTTGGCTTCCTAAAACTTCTTTTCATTAATGAGATTTCTGGGATTCTAATATCAAAGAAGGACATTTTTTTTCAGCTTTAAACTTCTATCACCGTATCAATATAAAGGAATAAATGTGTATTCAAGTTGACTCACTAATAAGCTTAGGAAGGGTATACTCCCTAATAATCTCCCAGAAACTCCTGGTTTCCACCTGGGTGCTGTGACTATAAACAATTGATCTTTACTCTGAGTATCTTTTGAAGAAAGTCAGCCATACTTTAGATATAGCAAATGCTTGAATAATTCTGTCATTATAGTATCATCTTCAGAAAATGGCATTTGTCTTTCTTGTTATAGGTCTCCCATTAAAACTCACTCACTCCTGAAGCAAATGTGGAATCATGACTTGTTGGGAACTGCCCTGCCTGGTTTCAGAAGCTGTAACCTCTCATAGTAAAGCTGAGTAAGAGACCTTGGGACCATAATTCACTAAGGAGACAAAGCATATCCTCCTGGCAGGGGTGGAACCACTGCCCGCTTTATCTCACCCTGTTTGGCCCCAGTTGGATGACTGGTTAGCCAATGAGAGGTAAGATTCCTCAAGAGAGGGACAATCTAAGACAGGCACAGTCACAAAGGGGCCATCAGGGAAGGAGTTAGGGGACTATAGTAGAGGGGTGATAGATCCTCACCCCTCAGCTTTGTCATAGCCTGAGTCCTTATTCTATCTGTAAAAAGTCTCCTAATTTCTTGGCTTCCCAGATCCCCCACCTGACTTAAGCCTAAAACAGTGCTGGAGGCAGGTATGACCCTGTGCTGGAATGGGCAGTTTTGGGGGGCAATTAGGCCTAAGAAAAAATGCATAAAATCTTTTGAAACCTGCTTTGCTAAAAATACGCTCAATTTAAATAATAAGGGTCCAAACATAAAATGAGTTTGTTCCCCAAAGTTTTATGGCCCTTTGGCGTCACTCTATCTATCTGACTCTGACTCAGAATAAGTCCTCAGAGTTCTTTGAATATTATCTATTGTATGATCATTACTGCCTGACAGTGACTGACGAGGAGCTTCATATATACACCCTGTATTCCTATGCAAACTAAACCCAATTTAAGCCCATTGAGGAACAGGTTCAAGGCCCTTCTCCTCAGAGAGCTTGGCCACCTTTTCTCCCCAAGAAGATGATGTCTTGGTAGAATTATTTTCATTTGCAGCTGGGAGGATTCTGTGGACTAAGCGCCTCCTCCCATCGCCCCCGCCCCCCCCCCAGTGAATCAGCCTGCATGTTAAATATTTAGTGGATTTAAAAAGAATTTCTTTGAAAATACAACTTTTCTGGCTTCTGTAGTTATATTAAAAGGATCAACCATCTAGGAAGATATAGTTGAAATTTCTTAGTATCCTTTGGAGAGCTGAAAATGTATAACTGTGTTTAAAATGCATCTTGCTACTATCTGGTTTGGGTTTTTAGCAGCTCATAAAGTAGTATTTTCTAAACATCAGTGCTAATTGTTCCCAGTCTTTTAAAATACAATATTAAGGTTTTCTCCCCCCTTTTAAACATTTAATACCTAGAGCTTTATCTCTTCATTTGCTTAGCTGCTTACTCAATTTCCTTTCAGATTAGTCACTTTCTATCTGTGTAAAGTTTTTCAAGTTACCTAACCTTTCTGTGCCTCAGTTTATTCACCTGTAAAATAGGAAGAACTGTACCTTACAGTGTTGTTTTAAGAATCATAAGGTGCATAGAACAGTACCTGGAACAGAGTGAGTGCTATCTAAACATTAATTAGCCTCATTTATTCAACATCTACTGTGTGCCAAACAATATAATTCATAGCATAGAACAGAAGCAGTTGTGAACAAACAACCAGAAATATCTAATGTTGGGGATGATGAGTTCTTGAGGAAAAGTAAAGCTGGGGAAAAGTGTAGGGAATGACAGAAGTGTTATCTTGCCAGAGGGGGACAGAAGAGCTTGTCTGATAAAGACTGTTTGTTTGGGTTTTTTATTGTATTTTATTTTTTTAGTGTAGACTTAAGAAAGTGAGAGGCAAGGAGCTGGATGCCTGAGGCGATGAGATCTTCAGGCCAAATACAGAGAAAGCAGCAAGGCCCTGCTGTCCAGGGCGTGGACACGCGGACAGTGTGTGGGACAGGAAGGAGGGCAGGTGGCTGGAGCAGGGCCCACGGGGCAAAGATAGGTAAACAGAAAACTCCAAGAGGCTGAAGGTGAGGAAGAGAGGAGTACCTGCCAAGGACAACCTTGGTGGCCAGGTTAGAGGTTTTAGATTTTTGTCTTGGTGACACAGGAAGGCAGTCACTCGAGGGCTTTGATAAGAGTGGCTGGAGACTTGCCTGAGGAAAACAGGTGTCTGCTGCGCTAGTGGAGATGATGGTTTAAACAGCATTAAATTATTAAACAGGGGTTTAATAATTCTAATACCTAACAGACCTCTCCACTCTGCATTTCCCCTGATATCCTTTTAACTGGCATTTATTGAACACCCACTAAGTAGAGAAAAGGCATTGGGCTGGGCCATGTTACAGATGTTCTCTCTTACCTTAGCGGTGCAGCCCCTTCAGTAAAGTAGAGTAAGATTAAGATATTAAAGCTCCAAGAAATGCTTGAAATCGTCTATTGCAACCATATTATTTTACAACGTGGGCTTGGACATCCAGAGAGACTGAATGATTTACCCAAGATCATAGAGCCAGTTAAATCAAGAGAAGGGCCTAGGCTCGGGTTTCCTTACTTTACAAAGGGGACATTCAAAATCAGTGTCAAAAAAAATCAGTGTTTCTACTGACTTACAAAAATAACTTATTGTTCCTTATTTATTTTCCTTTGCCTCTTCTAATTTAAAAATAGCCGCAGCAGAACTTCTTTCAAACCTGTTCTCATTGGTTAATATTTATGAGCATCATTTCTAAAATGAGTATTTTTGAAGTTTCTAAAATAACTCTTTGCCTTAGGAAGTCTATGACTATTGCCATAACCTATTGACGGGTAGTTCTGCAAATCTATCACTGATAGAAATACTACCAACTTTCTGTAATTTAGTATGCCAATCCACTTACCAAAATAACTCCTCTAGATTAAAAACATTATTTGTCAGATTCAAAAATGGGCTCAGTCTGCCTTAGCAATAATCAGTCATAACAACTTAATAGACTGCTTGTTCCCACGGTAAAAAAGGACATAGCGTAGAGTCATTCTTGGGAAAAATAAAGGCTCTAGAACTGTGAAGAATATTTTATTTTTAAAGTAAATTGGAAACTTGATTTGAGATATTTCCAACTACTGCATTTCTTAACTTTGTGTATACCTCAGGGAAATGAAGCAGGAAATAAGTCTTGGTAAGGATAAAGCCGAACTTGACAAGACCTCTCTCTCTAATCTATGTCCTTTCTGAGTCTAAGTGGTGAGGTGGCTATCCTGTTATGACTTATTCCTCTTTCTTTCTCACAAATCCAAGTTTATAGCTGAATTTTGGTTCCCCCTCACTGCTACATGCAACCCTTCCTCTAGCACACTAAAGCAGGACTGTCTTTGGCAATAGGTTTCCTTTTTCTCTTGGAAAACTTGGGAGAGGTTTTAAGGCTGTGAAGAGCTGAAATCTACCCCTGGCCTCTAGTAAGAACATTTAAAAAACTGACTGGTAGGTAGTCAGCTTGTTCCTGAGATCAGCACTAGAGCTTCTTGTGACGCAGTAAGTGTGAAAAGAGCCTTTTCCCCATCTCTTTGTTCATCCCACACATACTAGGGGAGAGGAAATTCAACTCAGGGCCAGGTGTCCCCTAAGAATCCTTTAGTTTAATTATGACCACAGTACATTCAACGTCTGTAAGAACGCATATTCACTCTGTTGCTCCAGCTCTCAGCAGTGAAAGAGAGAGAAAACCCTTTCACTCCTAAAAAGACAGGAAAGGATGCTCTTGTGGTTCTAAAACACGGTTCAAAATTCAATTTAACCGACTACAGGCCACTGAGCTTCTTGTAAATGAACATCTCCTCACTGCTAATTTTGTGCTATTTTACCTTTCATTAAAAAATGTAATTCAGGTTAAACTCAGCTGAACAGCAAAAAGCTCTCGATATTTTGAAGCATTTTGGAACAATTACTTTGACAGGAGCCCTTGACAGTTAAATGACTCTGTTAAATGAATGTTATAGAAGACACATAATGGTTTTTAGTGAAATATTGAATTTAACCACAAATGAGAAAAACGAGTCATAAGCACTATGGGTATATTTGAATAATAACATCTTGCTTATGAACCTCAATGGATTCTGTAATTTCTAATAATCATGCAATCAACTAGTTAGCTGGTGAGTATGTTTCCCATCCTGGTGCTTGCTATTCATTTTGGGGTTTTGCTTTTGTTGTTGTTTTTTAACCTGAGAAACCAATATGAAAATTTGGAAATGCAATAATTTCCTCCTACACTGGTATGATATTTTAGAGTTAGGCAATTAATGAGTTGCCACTCCACAGTGAAATCCTCGTCCTTTCTTTTCCTCATTTGCTGAATGAGACTCTCTCACAAAGTAAAAAATCAGCAAAAGACAAGAGCCTGCTGCCTGAGAATGTGTGAATTCACTGCACACCAGTGTTTCCTCCATCCGGGGGCTCAATATTTCTTTTCTTATTTTATGGATCGAATGTGAGATAGTATCAAGGCTTTCACATGTTTTCTCATGACTAACAACTGAAATATGCACTGAAATAATAAAACGGGTACTGTTCAATTTCCTTTTTAAATTCAGTTCCAATATAAGTGAGAGTGCCCCTGTGATGGTGAAATCCGGCTTATTATGTAAGTTCTGTTTTCTGGAGAAGAAAGGGAGCTAGAAATCCTCGGAGACTTAAAGCATGTGGGGTAGGAGTAGGTGGGGACACTCAGACTGCAGCAGTGAGTCAGAACAGGAATGCTCTTCATCTTGTTGGTCTGGCAAGTGGGGGTGAAAAGTCACGGCCAAGCATGGGGGGTGGCATTGTGTGGATCTGCACGCCCTGTGCAGCTGCAGGTCCTGGCCCTTCGGGCAGGTGAGGTACCAGCCGCACCAGGGTCCCACTGCTCCCTGCATTTATCTTCATTCAGCAACTGTCTGTTTACGCTTTGGCTTCC
The DNA here is from genome assembly GCA_004027735.1 of Carollia perspicillata. Lineage (NCBI taxonomy): Eukaryota > Metazoa > Chordata > Mammalia > Chiroptera > Phyllostomidae > Carollia > Carollia perspicillata. Next base: position 35,483 of record PVKM010004852.1, on the reverse strand, counting down.
TATGGACACGTCTGCTCCCTGCTAAACCGTCACTCCTCGAGGACAGACAGCACCCTTTCATCTTGCCCCCCACCCCACAACACTTCTGAGTCATGGTATGCTGTTCACTAAATGTACTTTTAAACAAATAAACATTTAACTCCTTCAGTTGACAGTGAAAACATATCAAAGGCCAGATCATGTAAATATTTGATATTCGTTAAAGGAAAGTCCAGATAGAGACACGGCAAGCTGCCTAAATTAGACATGATCTCACACCTTGCTAACTTAAAGTGTGGTCCAGGGAGCAGCAGCATCAGTTCCCACCACCGGGGAACTTTGTAACTCCTGAGTCTTGGGCTTCACCTCAGACCCCATAAGTCAAAATCTACATCAAACAAGGTCCCCGAGTGACTTATGCATAGAGGTTTGAGAAGTGTTTACCTGGAATGTATGACTAGGATGGTGCCCGAAGCAGCAATGGTGTATATGGGGGAGCAATGGGGGCCACGGCCGTGTGATTAATGCAGAGGTCCGCTGAGAGAGTTTTAGCGCTCTCTCAGGACAGGGTCACTTAATGCTCACAGGTGGGAAACTCACTTACACCAGGCCCCTTGGAACCCTTTCTAGATCCTTCTTCACGTGCTTGCCTGTTTAAAGGCACAGCTGCTCTTAATAATTGTCTTTTCTCCTCAGTGCAAAGATAGTATTTATCGTCAGCATGCTGACATTTGCAGGAGTTTTGGCTTTCTTCACTGAAAATGCGGATGATTGAAAGGATACTGCTGACACCTGAATAAGAAATCCAATGACTCCAAGCTATGTAAATTTAATTATTTCCGTTAATTTTTTTTTCAGGAATCTCTTTTCTTTTCTTCAGCTTTGGAGAAGTCCTAGCAATTTTCATTTAAAAGAAATACAAGTCAGCAGTGGTTCACTGAACAGGCTGACAAGCAATTTCATAGGGGAGAGGCGCTGTGTCTTTAATCTAATTTGTGCTCTCAATTCCCAGCTAATGTATCTGGGGACCCTGATATATGCATTTACAAGGAGACATCTGTAATGCAGAGTCCAGCTCGCTGCACTTCTCTGAAACATGGGTAAAAAATTACTCTGGATTCTTGCAGCTGCCCCACAACATGATAAATCTGCATATACTCACAGATGTAGAAATATTCCCGGCCTGGCCTGAATTCAAATCCTAGAGAAAAGGGTGTGAAGAGCTGGAATTTTTCAGAGAACTTCAGTGGTCCATTTGGTGAATGAGGCCGGTTACATTCCCATCTCTTGAACCCTTTGGAAGTGTGGTCGCAGGCACTGTAGCCATCAAAGTTCACCATGTAGAGGACATAACGCTCGGTCTTGTCTTCCGGGACCGAGTCCTCATAGTGAGGGCAGAAAACATCCAGGTAGTCATTGATACAGACGTCAATGTGGTAGTCACCCTTCTGGAATCTGTGGGAAGAAGGAAAGGAAAAGCTGAGGTTATACAGAGAGGAAAGGCTTTGTGTTTGGAATCGGTGGTTGAAGCTTTTACAATGCCAGCACAAAGAGATTTATTATTTTTAGTCGGTTTTGTCTCATGCCATTGTGATCAGGGGCTTGGTTTGAAATGCTACTGTTCCTAATCAAAGAAACAAGCCATTTTACAAAGGAATTCTATTATATTTGTTCCAAAATTTTGAAACAAATATGATAGAATTATAAACGAATGAATCCTTCACATTCATTTCAAGTATTAAAGATGCTGATTTGCTGTTTTCTTTTCATCCTTAAAAGCACATATATTGAAGCAAACTGTTCTTATTTCTAAAATAGTGTTTCATTTAATAAATATTTTTAATAAATGAATAAGTAATTTAAAGAACAAATAAATGACTGAATTATTTGTTATAATTGAGACCATTCTCAATTTTCTGTGCAAATTGGGAATTAAGAGTCACAAAACTGAGAGAGTTTGAATCATAAAATGTAAAAGTTGCTAAGAAAACTTGTAGAACAACATTTACACTTTAGAGGACAATAAAAACCTAATGCATAATGATGAACCAGTCAGTGACTGAGCTAGACCTGGAATGGAGATTTTGGCTTCTAATTAAGTATTTCCCTTAGCCAATCTGTTTATGTCACAAATTTGTTCCAGCCACTCTCTTTTTTTGTGATGCTTTGTCCCTTTCTATATTAAGAAAATTGAAGATACCTAATTTGAATGATTTTCTACCCATTTCTTTTCATCTTGCATGTTGTGCTCTAGGGTTGGGCGGATGAACGGTGAAAGTAACAAGCCAAATGAAAACAGCAAAAGCCAGGGCTGCTTCATCCTGAAATAGTTAAAATGTACACAAGCAAATGCGCATGTACACAAACACACACCACTACATTCTTACCTAACAAATTTTTTTCTTCTATGTTTTTATTAATATGCCTTTCCCCATCAACTGAACAGTGTTCCTCAGGACCCGGTAATACCTGAAACAGGAATTGTTCTGCACACACCTTTCTAAAATCAGGGTGGAAAACCTAGGAAAAAACCTGTGTTTTTAGCTAGTGAAAAAATTCTTCCCTGAGCCCTCAGAAGGGTCATCATAAAACTGTGTTACTGCTGAAATACAACACCCATAAAGCCATATAATCTTCAAGTCAGAGAGTCCCAGGGATGGTGTGCTAGTCCATCCCATTTTTGGACATTTCTAAATGTTAGAAACTTTCTTCTTATATTGAGTATAAATCTGCTTCTGTGTAATTTCTGTCCCGTGATCCTACTTCTGCTGCCTGAAATTACAAAGACCAAATCGAATTCTTCTTCCACCAGGTAGTCCATAAAACATCTGGAGATGGCAGCTGTATCGCTCTCCACCCTCCTTCCTCCAGACTGGAAAGTCCTGCTTCCTTTGGCTATTTCTGGCAAAAGTTCCTCTAGTTCCCCAGTGCTGTCCTTAAAATGCAGCACCCAACTATAACAAACACCTTCCATGGGTTGTTGGGACCAACGTTCAGCCCAGTAGAAAGACATCCACCTTCACGCGGGCTGCTGAATCTTCACCGGCAAAGCCTAGATTCCTTTCGGAAATACAGCGTGTAAAAGTGGAAACGCTAGTGTGGAGTGAGTAGACTGATATTTATGGACTGGTTTCTGCTGCAGGCTGAGTGGGAGAGTCATAAGCCATCCTGAGCCTCAGTTTCCTCATATGTAATTCAGAATAATAATGGGAATCTGCCTTGCTATCCTCACGCAGCTGCTTCAAGCCTCAGATGAGGAAATGTATGAAAAGCACCATGTGGATGTGAAGCACTGTTAATATTATCAGGACATATTAAAGCATATTCAAATGGGTCATATAAAATATTACCTTTTAAACATCGGAATAAAAATATGTTTCCTTTTTAAAAAATCCGGAGTCTGTCCCTAAATATCAAATGCTCTACAAAAACTGCATTTGCTTCATGCATTTGGAAAGCAACATGCTGATTTATCCAAGGGAAAATAAGGAAAGATGATCAGATGACTTTTTAATGAGAGGGTCTCAAAACACAACTTTTAAAAACAAAAAAAACTTTCAGAAGTATTTATTTCTGTATGTTTACAATGGTTCTGGAACCAAGTTTACTTTTTCTTCATTACTGGCAGACAACGATTTGTCAAGATGCAAGGAAAGCCTGTGTTACTTTTAAAAGATTTTTGAACATCAAGGTAACATCACTGCCAAAGTAGGAAGAAAAGACACTGCAATGCTCAGATGAAAGGGTGCTGGGCTATGAATCATCAGCACTCAAGAGGAGCCTGACAAGTTCTGGACGAGAGCCAGGCAAGAGCTGCAGCAGAAGGCAATGCCCAGATGCACTTTATGTTATTATATTATTATTATAGATTTTAAAGACATTCAAGGGGGATGTTTTTCCTTTCCCCAAGCGTCACTTATTTTAGCCTCCACTAGCACTCAACACTGCTTAAAAGTGAAAATAAAAATTAAAACCACCACTGTCTGGATCCATTCTATTATTGCTTTATTCTACAGATTGTCGTAGTATTTCGATGCCTCATATTTAGCTTCCTTTTTCCAATTTTTATCCTGTTAATATTGCTAAAATTTTAGGAAACCATGAGATAGAAAACCTGGTTTACATTGGGTTGACCAGTTATCCCTTTCTGGTGATATTTTACTTTGTATGTTGTTAAGTAAATCACCATGAAATCTGTTTTTAAAATGTGACTGCCCAGGAGTTAGTATTTCTACCCTTCTATTTATGCGACAAAATAAAGATGACGATTCGGTATGGAAATTACACTTATGTCTCAAATCTTTAATTTACACAAATTAGTTTACTAAATGTAAATTTCAAAGAAGGGTCAATATAAACAAAAACAATGATAAATTGGAACTCATAAAAGACATCTGCATAATGTACCAAGTGCAGTACAAAGAAAGTTTAGGGTGAAATATTCTAATACTATCCTAAATCATGCTCGCTGGCTACAAATTTGCACTGCACCACTATTTTCTGGCCTAACTCTGAAGAAGCACATTATTACTGAGTGCTTATTGTGTTACATTCGTTATCTCAATTTAACTTCCATCACAAATCCCACAGAATGGATGTTATTTGTACAGCATTTAAAGAGGAGAAAGCTGAGATTAAGAAGTTAAGCAATCTCCTCAATGTTACACAACTAGGAGAAGATGGTGGCAGAATTCAAACCCAAGCAACTCGAGCTCTGACCTCCAAACTGAAGCTCTCCACTATACCACTTCCTAAGACAGCAAATTGCTGTCAGACTCTTCGGTCTACTCTGTACTCCCCCAGAGGGACTGTTCTCATTCCTGATGGGTTTCAGTTCTCTTCTTCATTCACTGAGGTAACGCACATTGACCACATACAGGAAGTGCTATGCTATGGCTTCATATACATTGCACATGAAATTCTTATTGAGTGGATATAATTAGTTTCATTTTACCAATGAGGAAATTACTTTCAGAGAAGTTATAATCCTTAGTTCAATTTTTCCATAGGAAATAAGTAGCCAAGTTAGGATTTTAACCCGCCTTACATGGTTCTGAAGCAGATTCTCTTTCCTCTTAACTGCAGTGGCTTCGAAGCTCTACCAGTTGTAGTTGACCTCATCCAACTCATACTGATCTTCCAGGAAAACCTGCTTCAAGGTTGAGTGGGTTGAACCACTAGGTTGATCCCAAACTCCTACACTGAACACCTAATAGTGCATCCACGTTTAGAATAAGCCCCAGATCACAGGGTTAGCACCTGAATCACGCACATCGCTTCGGCCTTTCATAGATTCAAGTGCTGTTAGGCTTTCACAAAAGGGATCTATTTTCCATCAGGAAACAGCTTTCATGAGCTTTAGCTCATTTTAAAAGAGCAAATTCAGAGAGTTAGAATGATTCCACACGCCCCTGTTTACAAATGCCATGGGTAGCACAGCCACTGTTTCGATACAGCTGTAAATTTCTTGAAGTATGTTCTCTTTACTCCTTATCCTTAATTCCAACCATCGTAACTATGGATCTCTACCTCTCAGAAATCACTGCATATTATGAACATATTATCAACAAGCCAACAATAATTATAATATAATCTCTACTAAATTATCACAGTGGTTTCTAATGAAAAAAGAATGCATAGTTACCACACTTAGAAAAGTAACTGTGTTGGAGTGAAATGATTGCTGCCCTAGCTCTGTTATTACAACACAAAAGTCTCCAGCGCCAGGAAACATCTCACGCATAGAACGATGGCCCTTGCTCTCCACTGGGATGCGTGGCCGCTCAGGTCAATGCTCCTTATAACATATAATAGTATGTGTACTCTGTTACAGCAAGAATACGTTGTACACATTAATCAAAATTTGGCAGAAGACTGGTTGAGAATGTCATACGTATTATGAAAGGGTCATTTTAGTTAATTAAGTAGAATAAAATTCTGCATGGAAACTTGTTCTTTGTAATCAACTCAATTACCAAAAATGAATTATGTACTTGATGATAGTTCTTGATGACCCAGAGGCTGCCTGGAGAATTGGGGGGAAAAAACGCACATTTTGGGGCTATTAATAGCAGAAGTAACAACTAAAGTTGGGATTTGAACAAGAAAGCCTATATACAGATGTGTGTTTGCCTTAGTTTGTCTTCAGTACTTAGCTGATTCCATAGATAAATTTAATTTTGATTATAAATTGAAAACTATTATTCACCTGGCTGGTGTAGCTCAGTGGGTTGAGCGTGGGCCTGCGAACCAAACGATCGCGGTTCGATCCCCAGTCAGGGCACATGCCTGGGTTGCAGGCCAGTTCTCAGCAGGGGACTCATGAGAGGCAACCATACATTGATATTTCCCTCCCTCTCTCCTTCCCTTCCCCTCTAAAAATAAATAAAAATATATATTTTTTAAAAAAGTAAACTATTATTCATATTTCTCTCCTTTATTTCTCCTGTCTGGAGCAAATGAATCATGACTTGAGCCTTGGAAATCAAATGAAATAAAGACACTATAGGTAAAGTAATGGTTGGAAATGTGCCTTTTCCTTTAGTTACCAACAGTACAAGTTTCTTCTGAGACAGGGACCGCAACATTGTTTCATGATCATAGTTAACCTGACCCATAAGGACTTTGCTCCTCCTAACGAACTGCTTTATTTTCAAACTTGGCTCCTTCCACTGGGGTGGACTTGAGCAGGCCAGTCCTTCAAGCGGAAGTTCTCAGTGTACTCGGCCCTTGCTTCCTCTTAGCTATGACAAACAGACATCATCGAGCTTTCTTTCTCAATGGACGATTTTCATGTCATTGACCTTCCTTCCTCCTCCACCACCATATGCTCTTGTGTTGCAAGACTGACATCTGGGGAGGGCAAGTCCAAAAGACACACAGGCGATGCTGTGGGATTCAGACCATAGAGGAGCAGCATCAAATCACCCCTTCTGCGTTCGCCTTTAGCCGCTTGTCCCTGCAGTGTCCCTCCCCTCACTCCATCCTCGTTTGCTAAAGCCAAAATGCATTTTATTTTAGTAGCTGGAAGAGGAAGGGGATGGTACATATTTAAAATGTTCTAAACTGGCCTTTAGCATATGTTGCTGGCACAGCAGATAGCCTGCTTCCAGGGAAATATGTGCTGAGGTATTTTTATCATGCAGCTCCTGAGTGAAGTTTCTTCACTCCATAAATATAGAAACAGCATTAATGAAAGGAGACAGAATGCTTATTAGAGGTTAGGAAGCTACGAGATACTTTATCCCCCTCTCATGTAATATTTTAAAGGATTCAATAATGAAAATGTTATTTCTCATGAACTGGATAGTTGGTTATTACATTTCAAATGTATTTTAATCTGTCAAAGTGGTGATTGTTTTAATATTCCTATTTGAACAGAACTACGATGTCACTTCTTTAATTACAAGGCAACTTAATATATTACATTCTGAAATTGAAATGTTAAAGAAGGAGATGATTTACGGTCAAAGATTAAGCACATTTATCAGCTTAGGGTTCCTCCCAAATTTTCAACTAAATCTAGAGCAAATACGCCTTGGCAGTGCTGTCTTTCAATTCTACCATTACTGATATAAAGGCTAATTTCAGAGTAAGATGTTTCTTTCTAACGAAAAGAATTTCCCATTTGTCCTGAGGGCCTCGTGGGCCCAGCAGCGGATGTGGGGTGTGAATATGTTTTGTGAGGAGATGGGCAGAGCGGCAGCCTCTGTTGCATAACACGTCCCTTCTCCTCTCCTTCTGTTATTCTTTTCAGCACAGAATGCAAGCCTTCTGGCTCTCGCATCCTAAATCTAAAGATGCTCTTTTTTGCTGCTGTTTTCTTGAAGAGGTTAAGGCATGGACTACAAACAGCAAATCAAACTTGGGGTAGATAAACGATATTAGCATCGCTATTGGGGGGACTTGAAGAAAGATTTTTCTTTGACTGATTTTAAGTGTTTCTCTTCTCTCACGGGCTAAAACTCGTCTATCTTACAGATGTATTGGTAACTGGTCTTCATTTTCAGGTCTGAGATAATCGGTCACAGAGAGTTTCACTGGTACCAGGCCAGTTGTTAAGGCTGAATGAGGTATATAGTATATGATGAGCAAAACATATCATTTTCAGGAAATCCAAGCCAACTCTTCCAAGGTTCCATAACACACCAATAATAACTAAAATTCCCACAGAAGTGAAGGTTTACGCATTGGGAAAAAACTACTCAAGGATGAATTTAAGAGATGTTGTAGTTGAAATGCTGTATGCTGAACACATACATTTTCACCCAATGAAGCATGAGACACTGACAAAATATTTAGAGCCCAGAGTTGGTGCTCTAATTCCAGCTAAGCTCTTACACTTGCATGTTTTGGTAATGATGAATTCTGAGGCATGAGAGCTTTGCTTTGAATTCAGCAGTGGGTGGGAATGGGAATATGCCACATTTACTTGGTCAGATATTTAGAATTCATCAGTGGTTCAGGATAGTAACCTGCCATTCCCCTCCCCATGTATGCACACACACTATGTGCTTAAACAAGTGATTGAAAAATCCCACATTTAATACTGATTATTCATATGAAATAAGTGGATAAAAATCTCAAAGAACTTTCACTTGTTGCTTTTCAAGTACAAGACACATCAGTCTGAATGACTTTTCTAAATTGGTATCTTCCCAGAGTAATACCTGTTTCAAGTAAGGGCCCACAAACTGTTCTCCCCTCCAGTGTTTTAATTCATTTGGAGCTTGTTTTATTAGCTTGACTGAAGCCCTCCAAAGAAAACAAAGCATTAAATCGGCAGAGCCTAAACAAGACTTCCCTTCAGGAAGGGACTGGGAGCATTGGGTGACAGTCCAATTGCTTCTGCACCCCCACCAAGGCCTTGGGCACGGGAGTAAGGATGTATCAAAGTCAGCAGGCCAAGCCAGCCAGACAACTAACCAGACAGAGTTCTGTAGACCCACCAATCCCAGAGCACTTCAGCGGTTTTGAGAAAGGCATTAAAATAAAATAAAGAAGTATTGCCTGGCAATCAGTACTGTCCTTTGAGAGGTCACTTTTACAATGCAAAACTGGATCTTCCCGACTCCTGCTGGCCAGTGGCTTCCCGACAAACCTGCCTTTCATGCTCCATGTTACCCAGACTCTTACATCACGTCAAACGCACAGAACAGAGCGCCTGCCACATGCACACAGATCCGCCAAAAGCAGACACAGGAAATCATTGACCAGGTTACCCAGCCACTGTCCTAGGAGAAAAGGATTAAACAAACCGATTCTGTTCAGGGAATGCAGGAGTCAATCAAACAAATAAGCCAACTGCCAAACTGCTTGCACACAGGTAGTCCTTTTGTGTCCTACTGGGATGAAGTTACCCAGTGGAATTTCAGACTATTTCTATTTTCAATAGTAAAAACATATGCAAAGCGCTTTAATAAAAATCTTGTCTATTAACCAACTCAAATGATGATTTAATTGCTCTTAAGTACTGGTGTGCAAACAGTGAAATAAATATTTGTATTATGGCTTGATGTTCACTTATTGGGATCATTACCAGCTAAGTCTGAAATTTGGCCCTGACTTTTCAAAAATTGGGGTGGGGTATATGAGACCTACATGGTGTGGAACTAAGCCCTATTAATCTATTATTAAACAAACAAATAAAAGGACAAGCTGGAAAGAAATGTTTGTGGCTTTCTTTTGCTCGATCATGATATAGCAAGGGGAAATATATTTGGTAATGCTAGGGTATAATAATAATGTTTCATACAGAGTTACAGGATGTAAAGCAGACACTGTTGCTGTTTCTATGTAAACTGGCACATGAAAAGTTGTTTTATTTATTCTCTTGGAGTCCTGTGAGCAGCTGGATGCAGATCTGGGACCAGGAAAAAGGTTAAGATGAGCGAGAAGAAATCTGTGTCAGTAGAAACCAGGTGGTGGGTATAGTCATAGAAAGTACTGAATTTGTTCAATGTAAATACATTGATTTACAAGAAAACTGGGACTGCACTGAAAGCAAATCACTGTAATGATTATTAAAATACTATTTCTACGTAGATCTCTTTTTATTGACACAGGACAGAGCTCCCTGAAAACAACCGTGGTGTTCACTCACCTCAGTATCCCTGACACTTAGCACAGTGTCTGTGCACTGCAGTGACTGTCCATGACCAGAGAGTGCGCACTGCAGTGACTGTCCATGACCGGAGAGTCTGCGCACTGCAGTGACTGACCATGACCAGAGAGTCTGCGCACTGCAGTGACTGACGCATGACCGGAGAGCCTGCGCACTGCAGTGACTGTCCATGACCAGAGAGTCTGCGCACTGCAGTGACTGACCCATGACCGGAGAGTCTGCGCACTGCAGTGACTGATGCATGACCAAAGAAGGGACATTGTAGCTAAAGGATATTAGGAGTAATAACTAAAAGTAGGAAACTGTGTGAAGTGCCCAATAATCTCCTTCTGTGTTCTAGGTCCCATGTCAAATTTTGTGTAGCACTAAACAATATTATAAACAAAGGTCAGGATAGAAAGCAAAATAATGGCTGGCTGCAAAAAGGAAAATGATAATCAGGACTGTTGTTCAAGCAACATTATAAAATTATGCCTAGCTGAGTAGACAACTTAAGCACCTAGGGCAGAATGAAAGTTTCTCTCTTGTCATTAAGTCCTCTATTCAATTACCATTTATCGGGGTAATTAAACACTGGAAAGTGATGCCAGGCTAATTGTTAGATTATGATAATTACATGTCTTTGCTATGCTACAGCTGATCAAAATAAGATGTGGTCCCATGCACTTAGCTAAAGCTGCTCTGTAATCGTCAAGACTTTCATAGAGGGCTAGGCCATTTATTACTAATTCATTACAAATCAGGCGGAGAAGCTTATTATTTGTAATGCTTCTTTCTCCTCCCCACCCCCCACAGTCTCCTGGAACAAAACTCCCAAAAGGTTAAGCACAAACTGCTGCCTCTCATTGGCCCACTTCCATCCCAATTACACAGCTGAGCAACATTAGGTGCCTCTATTTGAGAGGGTTCATCAGACTGCTTCACAAAATCCTGCGACTGCCTATCACATTGGCAGGAACATCCAAGGTTCCCTTTCAGCCGCTGCCAACCACTGTTCTGCTTGGAGCTGTGTCCCAGCAACCACGAGTTGGCAATCCAGAGCATCTTTTGGTTCTGAGGCTCCCTTCTGCTCGGGTCAGGCCTAGACCAGGCTGGGATATGCCAGAATGTGCTCCAGTTAACAAGGGGCATGGGCCACACAGGCTGCCCCCTCCACCAGGAAGTCTAGTCTCTGTTCCCCAGCCAGGGTCAGGAGAGAAAAGCAACTTTCTCAGGAACCAGTCACCTCAAAGCTACCAAATAGACTCAAATCCTTGTAGAGAACAAATAGAACCAATCCTTTGTCCTTGGCACTTGTGGGGGTTAGAAATCTCTCTTTCCACCCCTCAACTAGCCACTCCAGGTCATTGATGGAAGACGAGGAGGCGAACAGGTATTTGAGATTCCTCATTTGGCTTTATCTTGAGACTTCCTAAGCTCTTCCCCGCACCCATATCATTCTGAAGGTGTTTACACGGGCCATTGCTAGGTGGGGGAAGCACAGAGGGTACGGTTCAAAGCTGAATAACTGCCATGAAGTTCGTGTGATGGTACAGTTCTCTGTTTTAGGATTTGTTTTCTCCTATAATTTAGGCAGTGTTACAGACCAAGTGTTTGTGTCCCTACTTCCCTAATTCATACGATGAAGCCTCAATCCACGATGTGACTGTATTTGCAGGCAGGGCCTTTATGGAGGTAACAAAGTTAAATGAGGTCCTAAAGTGCAGGGCCTTGATCCAATAGCATCAGTGTCCTTCTAAGAAGAGACACCTGAGAGTGGCCCCTCGCCGCCTCCCTTTAAGTGCCTTTGCAAGTCAGGAAGAGAACTCTTACCAGAACCTGACGCTGGGGAACTTTGACCTGGGACTTCTCATCTCCAGAACTGCAAGATAATCAATTTCTGTTATTTAAGCCACCGAGTCTATGTTCTTTTGCTATGGCAGCCTGAGCAGACTAATACAGGCAGTTTAAAACTTAATTAATGGTAAAAGAGACACAACTGTATTTGAACAACAATTAAAATAAATTTAAAAAATTAATGGTAGAGTTGGGGGTGAGGTGGTATGGAGTTACATTACTGCCAGAGACACCAGAGGTATAAAGAACCAGGGAACAACACTGGGTAATAATGGCCAGGACGGAAAAGAGTGGGGGGAGGGGAGGGAGCAGAGTTAAGCCAGAGCTGGCGCCCCAACGCCCTGCACGCGGGAGACACTCCATGTCCATCTGCTCCTCTGAGCAAATGGCTGGTCTGAGGGGAGAGGGCACATTACTTTCCTAAGTAAGGATAGTTTCGCCTCTGAAATTAACTCATGGCACCATGAAAACGACTGTATTATCACCCGGCAACTGTGTTATCTCACTGTTTCAGCAAGGCTTTTGCCCAAAGATAGAGTGAAGGGTGTTACAGAAAAGTCACATACTCCATTTTACCCTTCCTTGACCCTGGAAATTAAAATAGAATATGCCACCGCCTTTCGAAAATCATATTGAGTGCATTCTTGGGGCAAAACAAACCGTGAGGTACATCTGTTAACACCAGAATGCATAAAACTGTCGTTTTACGCACACATTTACTGGTGGCCTGTGGCTTAAGACTGGGGAGCAAGGGAACAAAGGTACTTTGGTTCATCACATAAAAATGGTTTTGCGCTACTTAGTATTATTATTTCCTCCCCACACTCATTAAAAGGATATTCATTCATTCAGCTGGATCCTCTATTTACTTTTATAGCCTGGACCACAGAAAGATATATGCAAGAATAATGCAATCATAAAAAACAAGAAACTAATTGCTCTATCCCAAGGAACCATAAGGCAGGGAAAGAAATAAACAATTCACCATTTATTTTTTAGAAATAAATCTCAACACTTTAGGGAATTCTCAAGTGCTCTAATATCTCCATGCACTTAAATGCCTGGGTATGTCAGTGACAGAGAATATAGTTGTTGTTCCCTTCCCCTTTCATTTTAATAAGTTTTACTTTCAAAATGTTCACCTTGGAAAAGAACTACAGTTGAAAGCAAAGGCACATGACCTTCCTCTTGAACTTTCAGAATTTTTGGTCCCACTACAAGCTCTGAATGAGCCACTTATGGGGACTGTGAGGTTTCAGAGGGATGGTTAATGCCAAGACACGGAGATGATGAAATGAGAGGGTGATAATGGGCACTCCACACTGGGTGACAACTCAGCACCCTGAGCCTTGAGAAGACAGGGTCACAACTGGCTTTCCTCAGCACTCAGAAGTACAGTCCCAGACCCCAAGGTTTTTTTCACATGCATGTTAACGTTCTGTTGCTATTCAAATGTTCAAGCTGGGAAGAGAGAGAGAGAGAGAGAGAGAGAGAGAGAGAGAGAGAGAGAGAGAGGACAATAAACATGGACTACTGTGGAGGCGCAGACTCAGGGGTTGATACGCTGGGTCCAAAACAACAAAAGAATGTGCGAAATGCATTAAAGGAGCCTGGGTCTCAGCATAGAATCTGCACCCGGGTGAGGACAACTGTGACTCACTGGTCGATTTATTTACAAAAATAGGGCAATTTCATTTATTGATGTTTTAAGTCAACATCTGGATATCTACTCTGTGCGCATTAAATATTTAATTAAAATCATAGACCTATTTTGTAGTTTAAAACATAAACTTAGGGTTTTTTCCATTCCACAAATACAGAGCAGAGTTTTCAACCCTATGTCTGGGAGGTGGTGGTGTAGGTAAAAAGGGAGTTTAACTTGGTGCCCCCCAGATCTTCTGTCTCAGAACAACCTGTAGTTAACAGATTCACGACGGCAAGACCCACCCAAGGGTGTTTTAATGAATCTGGTCATGACTTGACAAGCCTGAGTCTTGGTCACTAAAGGTGCTCGTTACTATGGTTTTATGAATATGACTAGAAAAAGTAACATATGACATGCGTGGGCCAAGTGGCCTGCAGAGAAACACCATCTATGAGGCTAATAAGGACTATGTCCCCGGTTGGTGCTGTCAGGCCACCTGGAGCATGCACCAATATGCAGAGAACACTAGAAGGAAGGGAGGGTGGCGTCCTGGCTGCCGAACTGCCTTTCCCTGCCGCCTGCCTGTGTGGACAGTAGGGCTGAGCTGGAGGTGCACTGTGTGAACTGGGCACTGTGTGAACGCCTCAACTTCACGGTGTGCGTCCGAAGAAGGTATGAAGAACTGTTCTAACCCACCAGAGGAAATATGCTGAGAATTGGGAACTATGGGAAGTGTTTTTTTATTTTGTGGTATAAAAACTAAAGGAATAAACTTACATATGCATAGCAGCACTTCCTGGTACAGTATTAAATTTAGGTGTTTGTTTTTTTTAAATCAGGGTGGTGTCTTCAAGATTAATTAATATCGCTAAAGATGTCAGAGATGATTGGTAGTATATGGAAACATGAAATAATGCTCTTCTCTGTTAGACAATTAGGACATTTAAAAATTCATATCTTACAAGAGAAGAATGTTGGTTCTAATGACTAGAAAAATGTATAGAGCAACTCAAAATTAGAGACATCACTCCTGTTTTTCTTGATGGTAAATTGCAACCCAGCATTTCCAAGCACTCACTGAATTAAAAATGGAATTCTCAGCATTATACTTGCAACTAAGTATTTATGTACACTACTTAATCCAGGAATTCCTCGCACATAAAACTTTCTACAACTGGTTTTGGTGCAACCACCACCACAACCAAGTTACTAGAGTTGAGAGTGACAAAGTCCTAGCTCACCAGTATGTAAAACACCAGGTTACATGCCTTTGTAATCCTAGACACTGCTTGTGTTTTCTAGTCGTGACCTGCAGTAATTATAAATTGCTTAATGCACACAGCATGCATGACCGAGGCTTGTAAAGAGATAGCCTCTAGTTTTCCCTGGGCTCGTGGTACTCGATAATAATTTCACAGGAACCCTACGTCTGCATCAAGACCACAGAGACATATACTAGGGGAAAAAACTTCAAGGCACCATCTCATCCAGCTGTTTCCTTTCAGGACTGTTAATTATCTAGACTCTTAAAAAAAGGGGGGGGGGAAAAACCTCCAGGGAAAATGTGAGTCTTAAATAGTAGCTCTTCCCAGGACCTGTAGATGTCATTCAAAATTCAATGTATGAAGAAATTTGCTATTCGGGGGCATCCAGCTTTCCAGTGTTGTTCAGCGCATTTCCGTCTCCCCAGCCCTATAACTAGGTTTGAGGGAAAAAATAGAGGAAATTTAGCTCCTGTTTTCCTAGGAAAGTTGAGCTGATTGTATTATCGACTGTCTACTGCATTAGCAATTTCCAACTGAATTACAAACTGTTTCCCTGCATTATATTGCTATTGTTCAATACCATTTTCATTGCCCTAATGAAACAAAGCTATATAATATAACCATAAAGTACTGATTACAGTTAACCATAATGGAAGACAGCAAAGGAAAGACCTATTTTTAAAATATTCAAAAAAAAAGATAAGAAATGCTGATACTCAGCAGACATTTTTTTTAACCTTTTTTGGCTTTCTAGATTGAAATCCAAAGAACACTGACAAATTAATTCTTCTCTCTCTTCCACCAATACAGATGGTATTTCCCCTAGGAGAGTATTTCTACAAGATTTCCCAAAGAGCGAAAGTTGTCCAGGTGCTAAATATATATTTTTACGAATTTTACACGTCTTAAAAAATGCCTGCTTCAAACCAGAGTATTCCCTAGTATCATGAAGGAGGATATCCAAATATCCAAATTCCCCCCTCGGTACAGGCTTCCTCTTGTCTATTGGTGAGGTCTCTCGGGAAGTGCCATTATGAAACCACTAGGGTATTTCTTATTATTTGCCCACATTCAATCAGCCAGCAACACAAATGATCAGGTTACGGTGCTGAGCTGAAGGCTGCCCACGTGAGATGGCAAATCCATGACTGAGATTTCGGCCTTTTGTGAAGGCAGTGAAGGTTACGTGGCTGCTAGAGCCTAGCCCCTTCCCCACAGACAGGAGCAGTCAACAAAGGGATGGAGGGAACAGGGAGAAGAGGTAGGGAAAATTCTTTGGTATTGCCAATTATATTATGGCCAGAAACTGTAGTGCAAGACACTTACTACCCTCTGACATTTGTGCCAGAGCTACAATAAGGCCACTCCGCCTCCCCCTGAAAACAGTGTAATTGGTACAGGGGCCTCTTGAACAATGTGGGAGTTAGGAGCACAGACCCTCCACGCAGTTGAAAGTCTGTGTCTAACTTCTGACACCCCCCAACACTTAACTAGAGTCAGTCCTTCATATCCATGGATTCAAACCAACTACAGATTGAAAAACACTATTTTCTTTTTTTTAAGATTTTATTTTTTTAGAGAGAGGAGAAGGGAAGGAGAAAGAGAGGGAGAGAGACATCAATGTGTGGCTGCCTCTCGTGCCACGCATTGGGCCACAACCCAGGCATGTGCCTTGACTGGGAATTGAACTGTCATCCCTTCAGTTCACAGGCCAGCACTCAACCCACCGAGCCACACCAGCAGGGCGAAAACACTACTTTCTATATTCAGATCGGAAACCACAGATGCGAAGGGTTGAATGTATTTATCAAAACAAAATCTACATGTAAGTGGGCCTGCACCATTCAAAGCCATGCTGTTCAAGGGCCAACCGTGTAATGGACACAGGGCCCACTGCTACCACTCCTCAAGACTCCCTTGAGCTGAGATGGTGACAATTAAGTAAATAACTGTCAATACAGCAGTGGCACATGATGCTCTGTGGCTGCCCAGGTCCCAGAATCCCAGGCGTTCTATATCTGACAGATCCTGCCTGCAGCTTCCTTAGTGGACATGATGTAAATATAGACAGCATTGGAGTACCTGAATGTCAGGTTCAGAGACTAGTTCCTCCAAGGCAAACTCTGGTCATGGGACAAACCTTCCTCTGCAGATCTTCGTGTTTGTACTTCTATGAGAAGTACTGACAATCGTGTCATCCATGTGGACACAACGTGCTGAGTTCTCCACACCGTGTTTGACCCATGACCTGACTTCAGTGGTTCTGAGCAGTCACCTAAATGCTCAATTCATTTGCATATTCTAGTTTCTGCACCCCTGTAAAAAGGTAAAAATATAAATCAGGGTAGTATGTTAGACCTCTTTCAAAAATGTGTATTTCTTGAAAGATGAAAGAACATGCATTTCTTTCTTCCCATTAGAGTGCTAATTTATGCAAGTTCATTTGCCTTTTGTAGCTATTGATTGGATTTTGTTGTCTCATCTCCCGCACTCCATTAGAATCCTTGCCGACCACCAATAATGCAACGCCAGACAAATTTGTACAGATTTTTATCTCTTGCTTCGATGCTCTTGCGTCGACAGCCTATTTAAGAGTTTGCATAAGCAAGACGGTGGGTGATGAAGAAGCATTTCACTTCATCACATCAGAACCGAATTCTCAGAGAAGATGAGAACCCTTCATGGTTGAACTGCTCTTTTCAACTTTAAATAGTCATATGAAACGTTTGAAAGGAATCCCATGCTTTGGGCATGCTGAAATTAAACCAGAAGTGCAAATTGAGATTACAGTTTATAAAACCCGTAAGCACAGCTGCCGCACGCAGGGCAGGAGCGGCTCTCCTTCTCCCCATGCGTTTTTGTGAGCCCGGCAAACACGGAAGTAAAACACCCTTTACTGTAAAGCCAGCCAAAGGGCTGGCCCCCAGCAGCACAATTTTCAGACTTGGTTTGCTATTCATTTGCTCCCTGTCTCAAATAATGCTTTTATTTATTTAGTGCTTCATTCTGGAGAAAAACAATAAATATTATGTATATGTTCCCACGTGGTTTTCAATATTTATTTGTTTAGATGTTTTCTGTTTATGAGTGTAGTAAACAAATCTAATTTCAGTCTCAGGACTAATGATCAAATAACTTATTGAAACATGAAGTGATCCAAAAGCTGTGGATCATAGGACAAAGGAGGAGTACACAGATTGCCATCTTGAGATAGGATTTTCAGCCCCCAAAAGTGTTCTAATGTCGCTGGTATGGAGCACACATGCTCTGTTAAGGGGTTGTGACTACTTCTGCTTGTTTTCACTGCACTAATTTATCTGGGTCCAAAAAAGGAAGAAGGAAAAAGTCCAGAGAAAATCTGCTCCCGGTTACTGGCATCATGGCTTTGACAATGGAGAAATCGTATAATGTGGAACCGATGAATGGGGAGAATTCTCAGCTTGTTGAGCACAGAATTGCTCAGGTGGGGGGAGGAGGTTCGACACAGGCAGAGGGACACCTGGCAGGTGTGGAGTTCAGCCACCCAGACCTCTCTAAGGATGCTTACAAATCGCACACGATGTCCAGAAGTACTAATAGACATTCTCTGAGGCACTCGGGAGGTGTCACTAATAAAAGGTGGAAATCAGAGTGGAAAGAAAATTTCATTTCCAATCCTCCTTGTGGCACCTGGATTTTTCAGCACATATGGTTTGTAAAGTTTGCTAATGTCTGGTGGTTATCAAGGAAATCAGAGTTGATTAAAGAAATTTCAACTTTATCTTCATTTCCCAGACTTTGTAGACTTCCATCGGTAACTGAGAAGAAACAGCTACCCTTATCAGTTGTAGCAGACAGCATGAGAACAAAGTCAGAGAAAGGGACAGAGAGCCATCTGCCCCGCTGCATATCTGGGCTCTGCTGCCCCGAGCTGTGAACCTTGGCAAGTTCCTTCACCTTTCTGTGCCTCAGTTTCCTCATCTGTAACACTGGAATAATAATAACAATGCTTCACTCCTAGGACATCCGTTAAAATTAAATAAATAACCGAGTAAATTAGGACTGAATGTAAAGTGCTTAGACAGTGCTTGGCCAATAGTACAGATGACAGAAACATGTACTATCACATTATGTACAAAAAGGATTTTTTGACCACTAAGGACACAGCATTTTACTACTTTACAAAATATCTAGAGGATCTTAAGATCTTTAACGATAAAAATTGTGATTAGTCATTGCGATGTCTCTTGACTAGATAGTGTAATTATAACAAATTTCTGTCTATGAAAGGAAGGTGATTTCTAAGAGAAGTTTATAGAATGGAGAGAAGAATACGCTGACTCATGGGAGGGACTGCCATGATACACAAAGACAGTGCAGTCACCTTTCAGAAGTGTGTTGAATATATAAATGCACAGAGGACAGATGGGAAGTTGCCAATGTGGTGTGATTTCTGGGATACAAAAGCCATCTCTAAAAAAAAATGCCTTCCCAAAAGTGAATTTGAGTTCTTAAATATGTGTAAAGTGTTATTTTGCCTGGGAGGGAAACCATACCTGCCAGCTAATGCATTAACATATTTTCATTTCTGTGATTCATTAGTACCTGTCACCCAGCAGAGTTAAGACCTGTGAGAGACTAAGGAGCACCGAGGGTAAATTTTGATGAGAAAGGGCAAGTGCACCGCAGGGTGGGAAAACAGGCCTCAGGAAAGCGTCATGGGATAGAATGGCAGAGACGCAGGGTGAGATTCTAAAGAAATACTTGAGACTTCCCAATTCTGCTGAGCTCAGCTCCGCGGATTAAGTGTCATCACACTGCATGAGAAAAAAATGACAATTCTCTACCAGAAGGTCTAGTTTAACTTAAACTTTAAAATTACACTTCACTTGAGCAATGATATTAGACTGACCTTCCATTGTTACTTAATTTGATTGACTTTTCATATATTTATGTTCTGTCTCTCCCCGTTAATTAATTAAGTCATTCGATGCAAGTACAATATATTGATTGCCTACTGTGGCTCAGGCATTGTACTGCAGGTGGAGAAACCGAAACGTAGCAGGGCACAGTCCTGGCCTAGAGGAGCTGGCGATCTAGTACGAGAGACAGTCTCACAAATAAATCACTGCAATAAAAGGTGATAAATGTTATATGAGACATTTGTACCAAATCCTTGTGGAAAATAGGAAACGGCAACAGACTTTCAAAGGGTCCATGAAGACCTCACAGAGGAGCCAGGTCTTGGAAGATGGACAGAATTATCCCCAAGAGAAGGGGAGGGAGTGAACTTTCCAGGCAAGGGGGAGAAGTACAAACCCCAGAAGGCTTGAAAGCGAGGAATCAGTCTGTTCTGAGGGCAAATGAGCCTACCAAGGGGGGGGGGGACGACTTTATTTTGAAAAAGGAGTTAGGCAGGCAATGAAGACCCAAAGAAAGAGTTTTGAGAAGGTACAGGACATGATTGGACTTGCATTTTATAGCAATCATTCTCTTCACCCTCATGAAGGCAGACAGGGCGGGGAGAAAGCTGGGAGAAGGAAGACCACAAGGAGTCTACTATTACAGACCTGGCAAGCATCAAATAGCATAAGGAACCATCAGGGGCTTTCGCCTAGGACCCTTACTCCCCTGTACCTGACAATGAACCATTCACTTATTCCTCCACACAGCAGCTATACATAGGACCCTATTTTGTGCAAGATACTTTGAGTCATGGAAGCTACAAAGTAAGTTAGACACACCAACTCTTTCTACTTCAGCTTCTTATGACTGCCTAGCTACGAGGGGCTTTAAGTAGGTCATCTCTTGGACTGAAGAAAGGACATGAATAAGAGAGAAGTAAAAGAGGGCAGAAATATCAGAAGAGGTTTAAAAAATGATCCCTACCACTTTGTTCATTATTTTGCCGTACTTAAGTATGACCGCATATGCTAAAAGTCAGTGTACAATGACCAAAAGAACAATAAATATGGAGTTAAAAGACTTCAGTTTGAGTACTGTCTCTGCTTATGTACGGTGTGAATTGGGCCAGTCACTCAATCTCTCTTAACTCAATTTTTAAAAGATTTTATTGATTTATTTTTAGAGGGGAAGGGAAAGAGAAAGAGAGGCAGAGAAAGGGAGAGAAACATTAATGTGTGAGAGATATATCCGTCTGTTGCCTCTCACAAGTCCACAACTGGGGAGCCAGTGCACAACCCAGGCCTGTGCCCTGACCGGGAATCAAACCAGCAACCGTTTCGGTTCATGGGCTGGCACTCAATCCACTGAGCTACACCAGCCAGGGCTCACTTTTAAATAAATAAATGAAAAACTAGATATCATAAAGGTTCTACAGTGTTATTTCACTTTAGCACAGGGACCATGTAGAATAGTTTGTACCTTTTTGGCAACTGGTTTATTTTAGAAACTAAATGGTAAGTATGGTAAAACACTGAGATTACAACTAGTCCCCATCCAGGATTTCCATTCATTATATCTATCTCATGGGCCCAAGGAATAGCTCGTAGTGGGCATAGGATCTAGCGCTCAGGGGGCACAAGGAGGTCATGATGAGTGAGGGTCTAGTGTCTGATATAGAAGGTTGGAAGGACAAAAATAAGGTTAAAATCATGAAAAGCATTCCACTCTTCCCACGTGGACAGTGGCAGAACTAGGGACCATTTAGGTGGTGATGACGGATAGAAATGTCACCACTGATTAAAAGCTACAAGAGAAGCTGTAGTTATAGTTTATTACATCATCATTTTCTCCCCACACCTGCTCTCAACCCCACCTAGGGCCAAAGCAGCTCAACAGGAAATGGCAAGGAAAATGTTGAGAAAAATCAGTGAGGTCACCATGTAGAAATTTCCTCCCAAGTATCTCCTGAACCGCTTCATGGAGTCTCTTAACATCTACAGTCCTTGAGGACCGCCGCGGGTTCCAACATCCCCATTACAGGGACATAAATATATAACGTGCACTTAATCAAAATTGCCTTACACCTGTTCCCTCCTACTAAAAATGATAGGAAAAAAACATCTGTATTACTCTCTCTGGACAGATAAAACTTCTCTTCCAAAGTCTTTCGGAAGGTAATTAGGTACCTTAAGTGTAGGGGTAATTTAAGGTTTTGTCTGCCTCCCAAGCTGTTGATGATATGTTAAGCAGATGGAGGTCATTTCTTTTATTTCTCTAACTTTCCCTTTTGGCTCCCTGATGAAGGATATGCTGACATAAATGTTTTGCTGTTATGCATGGTAGATAGACCGGCAGGTCCCAAAGGTGAGGCAAATCATGTCCTTTCAAATGATCTGTTATTTTTGGCAATAAATTTGGATTAACTATGACAGAAAGCCTTGAAATATTTTATATGCGTCAACTTTAGCATTGGGAGGAAGGAGGGAGTTTGAAAGACAGGGAATGAGATATGCCAAACAAAAATGGGTTTTGGTCATTTTGATTCATTGAAATAAGATGGCTTTTTGAGTACCCTGGGACCTCTGTGTCTTTGAGTTTAGGATTTCAAAGGCAAAGTTCTTGGCTTCTCTAGATAACAGAAAAATATTCAGTTCTTGGAAAACTGGTGCTATCAGCCTCGTTGTCACTTGATTTAAAGTCACAGGTCTTGAATTGTGAAATATCTCCTACTACACTCCCCCTCTTGTCTTCCTTCTAAACTAGTTTTGCTGACTAAATATTTTCTTCTCCTGATGTCTTTAAGCATGTTCAAAGCTATAATTCATACATCAAAATCACGAAAGCCTAATGCCTGAAAGTACTGCTCAGTAACTCAAATGTGTCTTTTTTACTTTTGCTCCTTAAATGCTGCTTATAATGATAAACACATGAAACACTGGGCAATTAGAGGCTAAGGGTGAAAACCGGGGCACTGGATGTATGTGGTTCATCTACTGAATCCTCCAACAAAGTATTCATTATTTCACATGAACTGGACTCTGTTTTGCAAGAGACACTGGGGATGTTTAGAATGCTAAAATTATATAGTATTTTTGAGGTCAACCAGAGACCACTCAAACCAATGAGAATATGAGAGTTTTGCTTATATGTGGGAACTCATAAGTAATATTTAAGAAGTCACAATGCTTTATGATTCGTCACATTTCTTAAGAGAACAAAGGCAATAATGATTTTGGAGGCTTTCCATTTTCTCTAGACAACTGCAGGAAACCCAGAGCTGCTTGGTCTTGGCATCTGATCCCTTAGCATTAACCCCTTGGAAAGGCAGACAGCTTTCTACACAATGCATACAGTACCGCACTATGCTATCACGTAAAAGCTATAGGTCTCACCAAGATGGAAAACCTTAAATAATAAAAGTTTATGCCATCACTTCTCTATTCTCTGGTATTCATCAATAAATCCCCATTAATCTCTACAGGAATCTTAACATAGCTTCTTGTACAGTAATACCTATGTGCTCAAGCTTCAAAGATCCATTTATTTCACATGTGTAATTTGCCCACTTATTCCTGCTGAGATAATACTCTTGGTTTAATTACCCATGGAGCAACTGGATAAATCAGCCACATTGGTTTGTATTAGCTGTCTCTGCATATGTATAAAGCAAAAAAAAAAAAAAAGAAAGAAAGAAAGAGAAAAGAAAGGAAGATTGTTCAAGCTATCCACTGCAAGCTTTAGGATCAAAAAATTATTCCCATAAATCACAAATAAACCTATTTCTAAATTTTGCAAAATGGAAAAAATCTTCAAAAATGCACTTGGAGATATCAACTACTTCACTGTTTTCGAGATGGAGAATAAATATTCTCAGTATATATTGAGATATGTAGATTTATTTATGTGTGAAGAGTGAATGAATGACAATAAATAAATTAATGAATAGATGATAGTTTAAATGAATAAATAAATGCTTTGAGAAATACAGATTATTCAAATGTGGATCCACTTAAGAAATGTAAGGCTTTTACTTGCAAGAATTCAGTTGTATATTCACTTAATCAGAAGGACTATTATGAAAGAAAAGTCTCCTTATATAAAGCAGATTACTATCTCTTGTGTAGTAAACCCTAAAAGAGTCATGAGTTTCTAACCCATCTTCCTTGTTAGAGTCACCAGTGAAAGATAAGACTCTCAGTGTCTTCACCTGGGACAACGTGAGGACACACAGACCTACACACACACACACAGACCTAACTCAGAAACACAACATTCCAGTAAAACGCCTTACTCCTTCAAATACATGGGGGGAAAGAATGCTTGCCTGGATTTTCCTTTCTTCTTTAAAAAATTTATGTGAACCTCATAAGAGGTTCTCACGTGTGCCCTCACATAAGGATAACAAGCCCCACATCGTTTTAAATAAATCTCTATTTCACCGTCTGGCTTCCTTCTAAAACCATGTTACTTCTAAATGACACTACACTATTAAACTGGATATTGAGATAAAAGTATATATATATTTGGCTACAAACCCTAGAATATATGGTTAGTTACATTCTATCTTGAGTTCTAAAACTGGCAAAATTTTCAACTAGAAAGATGTGAAGTCAGTTCAGACATATTAGATATTTAAAAGGTTAATAAAAGGAATTGTTTTTTTTTTAATTAAAAAATCTTCTAGTATCTGATAAAGTCTTAAAAAAAATCTTCTAATATCTGGAAGTCTTAAAAAAAATTCTAGTATCTGGTAAAGTCAGACATGACCAGACTAATGAATAAATGTTATATTCAGAACAAAATTTCTTTCATATGAAAAACAGGAAAATGTATTATTGCTGAATGGGTTTTGTGTTGTTCTGATTTAAGTAAGGCTTAAAATATGCTAGGCTTATTATATGCGGAACTGTCTTAAGCACTGCATGTGGATGTATTTTACGTAGGACTCAAACTCTGTAAATTCAGCTGAGTTCTATAAGTGCCTAAGTACAGAATAAAATAGAAGCCTATACATAAGTAATTGATTTCACGATTTTTAGAGCTATTGACTAGATGATTTTAAAATGGCGCTAGCAATGAGGTCTGCCAAGTGTCCACTTTTGAAAATTTCAATACCTTGCGGTCTCAGTGTAAAATAAACAAGAACTCACAAACTTGAGCAACTCCAGAGATGAAAGGCGGACCTAAAGGCAGCGGGTGGAGTAGAGTGGGTATTACTGAAATACTTGTTGATGGGACTCAGGAGTGCTCAAAGCCATCTGATGCTAAGGGCCACACGCGAAATCAGCAGAGGCCTAACCTGGCTAATTGTCTTCACTGATTGTGACAGTTTTGATTAGGAGAATAATCAGCTCTCAGCAGCCTGGATGCAAAAAGGCCAGCTGAGGGAGGGAGGGCGGGGGGTGGGGGATGGGGGGGTGGATGCACAGGTGAATGAATACAGATCGCCATTAACCCCTTCTTCAAACATTAAAGGGATTCCAACAGGAAGAGAGCCAATAACTGTCTTTATAATTAGCAGGAACGTTTTCTTCCAGTCACTTTGCAATTGCTTTTATACAAACTCAAGGCAATGCTGATATTGAGGCTTTCTAAAAGTAAAAATATATTCACATTTTGTCACTGAAATTTTGAAGACTGAAAATCAAAGTCATAACCCATTCTATAACCCACTGGAGTATTTCTTTTAAAATAGTTTAAGCTAAACTCAATGAGAAATCTTTTTTAAAGATAACTCTTTCTTTAACTGTTCCTCCTTATTTTCACTTAAATGTTGGTTGGTGAAAATATATAAAATTATAGCTTTATTTTAAAGATGAAGAATAAACATTTAATCACCAAAAATGCTACTTGAAATCTGTTCATCACTTTGTGACCAACTTCCTTCAATTTCAGATCAAAATGATGTCAGCCTCTTATTAACTTGATGCAAAAAGTTTTTTACTTAGAATGGGTACTCTACTTTAAATACTACTCCTACATTAGAGATGTTTAAACCTCAAAATTTAGAAATAGAAAACTTCCAGAAGTTATTAAGCTCTTAAAGGTGAAAACTTAGGGAAATTTTGTAATATGCAAATACTAACATTTTTAGTTCCCATAATAAATGTAAGGTCATTTTGTTAGTGTGTGAATGTAAAACACATCATGTATATCTGTATTTGCTTATAAATTTATCGTGTTTGGTATATTTAGAGATGAGCAGAGAAAGAACAAGGCAGAAAACATTCCAGGAACATATTTCATAAACGGTTTGTAAATGTAGTTTTTACTTCTTAAACTTTCTTCCTGCTATGGCTACAAAAATCAGAGTGTAAGAACAAGAGTGAGAGAGACAAGTATTTAGGTATGAAAAGCTAACACTAGGTTCTTTTAGGAAGCTGAATTCCATGGATAGAGGTAGTTTTATCTTCAGTTAAATCTTGAGAGGCATGTGGTAACATTAAATGCAGATTTCCATCTAGCTGATGGACTCAACAAAATCTCAAACCCTCAAATGGTGCCTCTAAATGTAACTGTCAGTCAGCTGATGTCGAAGCCTAATGTCTTTGCCATGGCCTTACACATCTGGTCCCTGTCAGTGTCAACAGGGTTTGTTGGATGTGGTGTCGTGGCAGGCAAGATGATTTATATACACAGACCGAAAGATCTCAGAGCGCATTTGGAGGATGCATTTCATCTGGTATACTTGCCATCAACAAATGATTGACTGAAATTAAGCAAAACCTCATATCCTGAAATCTGAACAGTCTCGGCTCCTCCCCTCACTCAGATCATGAATATATTTAGTTAGCCAGGGAATTCACGAAAGACTCGTGTCAACAGTCTATCAGTGAGAGACGGGGAAAATGCACATTAAACACCTCCATGCTTTAGCCTCTGACCTCTTTAAGCTGGCACATTTTTAAAATTCCTTATGGGATAAGGAATTACTAACCAGTCACATGGGGAATCTCATGAATATGTGGTGTTTAAGCCTGACCAGCATTCCAGCATTTTCTTTGAAAATCTTTAACTGACAATAGGTCTGAAAACACTCTCTCTCTCTCTCTCTTGATCTGTTCAGAAAGAATCCAGCCATGTACTGTGAAGAATTGACACAATTATTGAAGAAGATACAAGATACAAGAAACATTGTACACAGGACAACAATGCCTCAGTCATCTTCAAAGTAGGCACCTTGGGACCTCACACAATTCTCCCAATCGCCATCAGCTGTCCAGCTGTATGTTCTTGAATCTCATCATCAGTCTGAAATCTCTTCCCTTTCAAAGATGATTTTAGTTTTGGAAAAGTCAGAAATTGTAGGACACCAAATCTGGACTGTAGGGGGGTTGAATCACCTGGGTGATTTGATATTTTGCTAAAAATCTCTGCACGAGATGTGATGCGTAAGTGGGTGGATTGTTGTGATGAGGCTGCCAATCACTAGTTGCCCATAGCTGCAGCTTTTTCACAGTAGTGCATCTCTCAAAAGATGAAGAACATATGAAGGTACTACGCCTTATTAATTGTTTGGCCTGGAAGGGCATGTTCATGATGGACAACAACTTCCCCATCATAAAACACAGTTAACATGGTCATGATCTTGTTGCAACTCCGCTGCACCTTCTTCAGGCGTGGAGAACCAGGCGACTTCCATTGGGAGGACGGAGCCTTTGTTTCCGGATCATAGACGTAGACCCACTATTCATCTCCAGTTACGACCTTCTTGAGAATATCTGGTTCATTGGTAGTGGTTTGAATCAAGTCATTAGCAACTGCAGCACAGTGTTCTTTCTTCTCCGGTAGCAGAAGCTGGGGACAAATTTTGCCACAACACGGTTCCTGCCAAGATCCTGAGTCAAAATCTCAGACACAGTAGTTTTGGGAATCCCCAGATTAGCTTCTAGTTCTCACACTGTCCGTCACCAATCTTTTCGGATTGCAGCCTGTACTTGGTCAATATTCTCAGGTGTTCTGCCTGTGGTAGGCCTTCTAGAACATGGATCAGTTTCAACAGATTCTTGACCATCTTGGAAGTGATGTTTGTGCCACATTTTTATTTGCGCTGTACTTACTGCATCATCCCTGAAAGTCTCAGAAATCATCCAGGTAGTTTCCATGGACGAATGTTCAAGCTTAATACAAAAGTTGATGCAGATTCATTGCTCTACGTGCTCAGTCATTTTGAATGCAACGCCACACAGTACACATGCTCACTCAATGGCATCTACCATCCCCACTGACTAGTACCGTGAAGTCATCATTGTTCACACATGTGCATTCCAGTCCACTCTCCTTGCTGCCCAGGTACATTGATATTGCACAAACTGTTATATTAGTAACGGTTGGACTTTTTTCAGACAGACTTTTATATATTTAAAAGAAGTATGTGTGTGTATACATCTGTAATCCGAAGTAGGCATGGCCTTTATCAAATACATTATTTAAAATACTGTACAGATTAGGATAGAAAGTTCCTCATTCTCTGCCTTTGACCTGTTTTGATTTCATCTCCCTAGGACAGCACACAGGCATGTAATATAAGACACCGTAATGTCTGTTTCTTTGTTGTTAAAGCTCATCACTGCAACCTGGTAATGGATAATTCTCTCCACTTTACTCAGTGTGAATTATTCTTTTTCACAAGCCTTGTAATGATCTGTAAAACTATCACTTTGCTCCACTTCACATTAGCATACATTCAGAACAATTTTAATGCACAGATGCCCTGATTGGGTGCACCCAAACTTCTGATTTTGAGTACTTCCTGCGGAGAAAGGCCATCCGCCCACTAGGCAATGCCTCAGACTCCATGATTGTTTGATTAACACAGTTTTAGCTTTGATCGGCATAATAGAAATTAGCGGTGTTACCTGCCCCCTTTAACTTAGAACCCTTAATTGAAAAAGAATTAGGGACTCAGTGAATGGCTACAGTGCCACATTCCACATGGAGAGGGCTAATTAAGAGCTCTGGTGGTGAGTGTGTGCCTCCATTCCTCAAAGGAGGTATCCATATATACCAATCTCAAGTTAATTTAACATATATGCTAACGAGAGTGTCCTATGTATTTTTAGCCCAGTGCTCTAGACCACTTCCCATGTATCTCTTTTCTAACATGCTGAAACTTGCTTAAGCATTGGAGTAAGCAAAAAGTCAGTAATGACTGTTTAGGTAACATCGGGGCAGTGCAAATCAGCACTTGAAGCAGCCAGCTGTTCCTGCACTGTCATCTATCCAAGCAGGCTTGTTCGAACATGCAAAGCAGTGGGCTACAGTGCTTTCCATCTAGGTAAAGGTGTAGAAAGTGGCATGCGTGGCAGCCAGCAGAGAGAAGCAAAATCTCTTCCGATCTTGCTAAGTCCCTAGAGAGCTGAAAAACATTCCCTTTTAGAAAAGGATGTTCTGAACCACGTGCTGTGGCAGCAATGCCAGTGGTTGGAGCGCTTCTGTTCACTGAACAAATTGTGCTGGTCCCAACAAGTGAATCCGGCCCCACTGCTGCTTTTCCTGGGACTGGCCTGGCACTGCTCTGGCTTCCTGCACTGCTCACCTCCAGTCCAAATGCGCGCCCTGGCTGTGCTGGCTTCCCCCATGCCCAACATGGCCCTGTAAGAACTTCATTTGGGGTTTTAAAATCCACTCTCTTTAAGGAAAAATGCTGCTTATGTATCCAGAACGCTTCTTAAGAATCTGCACGACCCGCGATGTCCATTCTGACTCTCTGTGAAGTGACCAGGCCCTTGTACCCTGCTTCCCTTCACTCTCAAGTCTGGTTTCCCGTTGGGGAGTCCCCTCTTGGCAGACCAGATGCCCTCCCCACCCCCCCACAGCCACTTTGCCTGGGTCAGCTACTGGGACTCCAGTCAACCTGCCAGTGGAAAGCCTCAGTGACCCACTCGGTTATTCTTGAAAACTCTTCTTTTTTAACAGACAGTGTGTAAATCTGAAATTCAAAATTTTCATGACTTTTCTGCTTAATTTTTATTGCTGAACTGTTATGGTCTAAAGCTATCTTCTCTGAAGGAAAGTTCATTTGCCACATAGTGCTTTCCACATAGAGAAAATGGTGGAATGATCTTTGGAGATAAAGGCACTTAGTTGGCCTCTGACCCTATTAATTATATATTTACTATATGACTTAAATACATTATGTCCTGGCTGGTGTGGCTTGGTTGGTTGGAGCATTGTCCCATAACTGAAAGGTCATGGGTTCGATTCCCAGTCAGGGCATGTACAAGAAGGCAAGCAATCAATGTTTCTCTTTTTCCCTCTGGCTCTCCTCCACCTCGTCCCCACCATTCCTCTCTCTCTCTAAAGCAATGAAAAAAAATGTCCTCAGGTGAAGACATAAAATAAATAAATGAATAAATAAGTTGCTTACTTCACAGCAACAACAAAACCAGCGGTGAGTTAGAGGAAATGGTGAGGAAGAGAAGGAAGGGTTCATGGGAATGCTCTGTACTCTATCTGTGCAGTTTCTTCAAACCTAAAACTGAAGTTCTCCGAGTGCAAAGGAGTTGAAGACCCTGAATGCACAAGTGTAGGACGGGGCGTGGTCAGAACCGAATTGTCAAGCACTGGCACAGAGAGAAGAAGTTCTGAGCTTCAAGTGTGAGGAATGAGTTGATGCGACTTCCTCAGGGAACACAGCTGGCATCTCACATGAGGTGACACTGGCTGATGACAAATGGGTCCTGCATTGGGGCCAGGACACCTTTTCACGGGGGTCAGTTTCAATGGCCACAACTCTGTCTTCAGCCACCAGCAGACACCAGCACCTGCCTGACATGGGTGGCTGCAGGTGGTACATGCCAGTTCATACTCTTTCTACTACTCTGTTTTATGGGACTCAAATACTTGTCTTTGGAAACTGCCTAGCCACTGCCAAGGTAACATTTTTGTGTGTAGTTTTGGCTTTTCTGGAGCATACTTTTTAAAAAAAAGATTTAATGTATTTATTTTTAGAGAGGTGGAACAGAGGAAGCGAAACGCTGATGTGAGAGAGAAACATCAATCAGCCGCCCCTCATACCTGCTCCAACAGGGAACTGAACCTGAAACCCAGGCAGCGTGTGGTCTACCCGGGAACCGAACCGGCGACCTTTGGCTTTGTGGGATGACGCCCAAAGTGAGTCACACCAGTCAGGACCATGCTGTCTTTTGAATTAGGAAAGTCTCCCCCTGTCACAGAGATGCCCACTAGAGCCACTGAGGAACTGAGGCAGGGAGGGCCCGTTCTGCTCACGAGAAGAGGCAGACTCTCCTTCTGTCCCCTCACTTAACAATCGGTATTAGAATAAAAGCAGGATGACATTTAAAGACTTGGAAAGTACCTGCTTTTTGATTTTGCAGATGCCGTTCTCATGCTGATGAGACCAGAATTAAAAAAAAAGAAAACAAACCAAAAAAAACCCCACTAGAAACAGGAATTTTAAAAACGGACCCAGCACCGTGCAGCAAAAGATTATGGGCCCCATCCATTTGTGCTCCATGTCTGCTATTATTGTCCGCTGACTATTTCTGCTCATAAGGGACCATGAACTAGCCATGAGTGCAAAATGGATACAGCACAAATTGATTCGGTAACATCACACAGACATGTATGAATAATGAGGTTCAGTTGCAGCCTGTCACACAGCAAGCATATCAGTGTAACTGATTTATCGAAAACTTGACTGGGTAAAGCCTCATTCTTAAAAGATATCAGCAGTTTCTTCACTTTTGGGGGTAAAACACAAACAAACAAATTTGAGCAAACTCAGACCCTTTGTAATGTAAAATGTGGAAAAGCCCGAAACTGACATAGAGCTGACCTACTTCTTCTCTCTTAACCAAAAGGAAGAAAAAGGAGGTGAAAGAGGAGAAAATGATACCAACATTGCCATAAAGCTTGAAGGCTCATCGGAGATGCTAATCAATTTCAAATTCCCCAAGGAAAGCTTTCTCTTTGTATGGGTGTCTGAGAGTCTGAGGAATATAGCTCAGTCATTAAAACAAGAGAAAATGAGCTTCTCCTTAACCCCTCCTTCAGAAATATCCTAGGATATTCAGTGAGAAAAACAAAAGGACACCCCGCATTCATTCTTCATTTGTCATGCAAATATGGGGAACACGAAGCAGCTCAGGCACAACAGCCCACTATCTCTAAAACTTGCTCCATATTCCTTTGTTTTCAGAATACAGAAATGTCTCATTCTGACCATCTGCCCATTTAAATGAGAGGGGCAGAAATCAGGCTACCTGCCTACTAAGGTTTCTTCCGATTCCCAGTTCTAGGAGACCTTGAAATTTAAAAATAAAGATAGAACAAGGAAGGTTAAGATTTTCTGAAGAGGGAGATTGAAAGTAAAAGCAAGGACTAAAATACCCATAATTACAACATGTAGTTCTACACAATTTTCAGGTGAAGCAAGGACCAAGTATACAGAAGATTAAACTCGCCTATAAGTAGTGAAAAAGCTATTCAATAGAATTCTTGAAGGGTACAAAGGTACCACTTAGTAAGTCACCAAATTCAAGCCCCAAATAGCATCTTTGTGAAACTAGTCGATGCCCCCCTAAAGAGAGGCCCTCTGTGTCAGATATTAAACACAGATTAGAAGACCCTTTCTACAGGCTGTTATGTAGGCAAAAGGGTCCAGGGGAAGAAGGCCCACTAAACCGAACAGCCCTGGAACCTTAGAGATGCAGTACCGCTTCTATAGGTCAAAAGGGTTTAATTTTATACAAGAATAACAAAGAATCCTGGAATTACCTCTTTAAACAAGGCATTATTTTAAAAAGTGGGGAAAATTAAAAAGTGGGGGAGGGGAGGGAATTTCAGGGAAAAAGGGAGGGGATTATAGGAACAAGTATAAAGGACACATGGACAAAAACTAAGGGGGGTGGAAAGGGGAGGGAGGTGGGGAGCACTGGGGGAAGGTCTGGGATGGGAATAAAAGACAGAAAACTGTACTGAAAAACAATAAAAAAAAAAGTGGGGAAGATTAAGCAAATCCAACAATAACTTGATTAACCTATTTAGTCACATTGGTTCATTAAAAAAATCAATTTTTTAATATAGGCATTAAGTAAAACTTTTAAAAAAATAATAAAAAGCATCTGTAATTTATTCATTGGCCCTAGAGATATCTTTAAAATCAAAGCCAGCCTAACTGCGTTCTGAAGTTCTCACCAAGTCCTCGGACGGGTTTTCAAAGGGCCTTGAAAGCAGCGAGGCACTTGCTGCTGGAGGATACACATTAACTAAATTCCAACGTGCCCTGCGCAGAGCAGGCTCTTAATCCATTATTTCCTGCAATGCTTCAGAATGTTCCTGGTGCCGAGTATGTGGTTAGGCCCTGGGATCTCTGCAGAGATCCTGACTCAGACATACACACTCTATGCTACGTGCTCCGAAAACACATGCACTTGTCACCCTTCGCAGCGGAGACTGAGGAACTGAGAGGACTCCGAAGAGGTAAGGAGGATGGAACGTATGAACCAAGATGTGCAGAGTGGAAGAATCAGGGACGGAAAAGGGAGAGATGGGAATCAAAGAGAACACCCAGGACATCTGTTGTTTACAGAAGCAATTTCTGGATGGAGATCTTAATTTTATGTTGAGAAATCGAGTGAACAAAGAGGATGAAGGCTATATTGAGGAACTGATACCACCGTTTCAAAAAGAAACTTGCTCCACAATAAACACCCACAATGCAGAAAGCTCCATAGTAAATGGCCCCAAGTGCACTCTATGAGCTAGATCTAAAGGTTTATACTCAGCTGATCTATTTTTCAAATCCCGGAGTTTAAGTTACCATTTCAACAAAATACCATCCCTACCAATACTTGCGATGATCAGAAAATGAGACCAGGGATGAAAACACCTGGCAAAGAGTATAGCGTGTCTTGCTGTGGAGAAGAGTATTGCCCAGAATGTCTGCTTCCTATCACTGAGAAGCATTCCACCTGCCCAATAAGCAAATCCATGGCCTCAAGCTAAACCACGTTGGATCCCCTCATCTGCCCCCTACTCCCAGATCTGTTGTATAAATGGTTCACTCCTTTTTTGTGTTGAGATTTGAAAGGTTCATGACCCTGAAGTTCATTCACATGAGGAAAGAAAAATACCATGTGACGACTGGACTGGAGAGAAAACACAGCTGGTTGTGAGGAAGGAGACGTGGGTTGCCGTCGTCACTCTGTGCGACCATGAGTATGTCCTGCACTCCCCATGGCTGGGTTTCCTTAGGGATGAGGAGAGGCTGCGGAGAGGAGATGGGCACCAGGCAGGGGAGCAGGGGCTCTGATTCTACGTTCTCCAACTCTAAGGTAACATACTTTTTATTTTGCTGAAAATATAACCACAATCATTCTCAAAAGAATTTGAGGGAGTTCAGTTTGGTCATTTCTCTACTAAAATAAATAACTGCCATATATCATTATATAAAAAAGCAGATTCCAATATAATATGTAAAGTAATTTTGATTATGTTCACACATTCTAGATGGTAGTATTATTAATAAAGTTTATTTTCATCAGTGCACTTTCAAAGTATGTATTTCTAAAAAATAAAATAAATAAAAATACATATTTCTAGTTTTCTCCAATGACAAGGCATTTCTTTTGTAATCACAAAAACCATACTGGAATGAAAAAGCTACGCTACTACACCTGGCTATTTTCAGGACTATCTTCCAAGATTTTCCCAACAAACATTTGTGGGGTGTGTGTGTGTGATTCACAAAGCACTAAGATTCAGTGAAAAGATTTGGGACACTTAATAAAAATCATTGACGTAAACATTTTAGAGAGCAAATAAAAAGCTGTTCAAAAGCTCAGGAGAATTTTGACAATCAATAAAGTGATAAACTCAGGTACAAAGAAAATTAAACAATTGCTTCAGTTAATTTGGGGAAGTTCTATCTCTAGGAATTTTCTTGTAATCAATTTACAGTCCACTAAGATTGAGCTTTCCTATATCCATTCATATATGCTTCTGTTGTCCTGTCTTTCCACAGAACCCATGCACTTTGCCTCCTTTGTGAGGATGACCTGAAGTCACTGGTGCCAAATTCAAAGGCATAAAGTCACACCCACCCATCTGCACCGAAGCACCTGCTTGTGAGCACCTTGCATGTGGCGTCAACTACTTCCTATGAGATCCAAGTTTACTCTGACAGCAGCGAAGTAAGTGGGTTGAAAGCATCAGGGAAAGAATTTTAGAGCTCAGGAGAGCTTTCAGAAAGTTTTGATATCCATCTTTGGAGCAGAAGCAATGATTACAGACAGAGGATAATAAGAACTTTCTGAGGCTTTAAATAGGAGGAAGGGAAATTACTCCGTCCGGCACACCCTGCCCCTGGCTTCCCAGCCTTGGAGACTGGGCTGATTTCAATTCAGCCCCAGGGCCAGCACATCAGACTGAGATTTCTAGACCCATGACTTTCTAAGAGGCATGACGACAACAACTCAACAACTCGGTCCACTCATGTCTTGCAGGACTGTGTGTCTCAGCCTATCCCCACACTCTCCATCACCCCTATCACAACTGACGCCCTGGGGTGCCTGCTGACGAAGATGACTGTCTGACCCACCCCTACCCCAGGATAGACTACAGCAAGCTGTGCTCTGGCAAAGGCAGGGTGATGCTGCTTCCAAATCTATTGTCTGCTCGCCCGCGGGGGACAAACCGGAGAAGTTCTGCACGTAATTTTCCAGAGACACAGAGCATCGCAGAGAACTCTGGGCCCCAACATTCCCTTCCCTGCCACAACTCCCTT
>PVKM010004851.1:0-50328 GCA_004027735.1 Carollia perspicillata | reverse complement strand
TCTTGGATGTAGGTCCTTGCCTTTCATGACTTGGAATACTTCTTTCCAGTCCCTTCTTGCCTGTAAGGTATCTTTTGAGAAATCAACTCCTCCTTCTTATTCCTCACTTCTCAACCTGGAAGGTACCACCCAAGAGAAGTCTTTGCTGACTCTCCCTGACACTGCGTCAGGTGTCTCCCAGGCCCCTTGTCCTGCCCCATTAGCTCACACATCACACTTGTTGCTATTGTTTCTTGACTTGTCTATGGCCTATCTTGGCCATAAGGCTTTAATATTAGGGTCTATATCTTATTCCCCTTATAGTCCTAGCTCATGGCCCACAAAAATAAGTGCTTCTTGAATTGAATCAATTGACTAAAAGAAAAAGCAGAAAGCAAAAAGAATAACAGGAGCTCAGCTGCCTTCCTAATTTTGTGAAAATTAAAGACTTCTCTGCCTTTCTGCCAATGACTACCTGCCACCAAATTCATGCAGGCTCCAATGCTCACAGAAAGTACTTTTCGGAGAGACTGTTGTCATACCAGGGCTTGATTAGGTCTCAGGACAAACCAGGAGGGCAGTTCCAAGGCAGGCATGGTTTGTTGAGGGGAATGTCCAGCCTTGGGTCATGCTGAAGGTGATGGAGTACCTGTGGCCTCCTTATGAGTTTTCAGCCCCAGTTCCCTTCTCAATAAAGGTGGATGGCAATGGAAAAAGTGGGTAAACTGAGCTAATTTATTCTGCTTTGGCACATGTGTGGTGTAGCTCTTTTGTACGATTGAACATTTTGGCCCACTGAAAAATAAAAACGGTAATCCCCCCCCATTCATTGTGTTTTGCCAAAACAAGCTGTGAAAGAATGTAAAATATATCATTTTGTTGGCACTGTTCACAAGTGAGTCAGTGAGCTTGCTCACATTTACAACTAAAATTGGATTCTAACCTCCCAAAAATTTATGACAACTGCTCCTTCTTGTGGCTTAAATGTTGACATATAATTAATTTAGGATTTCTTCCTGAGGCTTCCTGTCCAGGTTTGTACCTGCCACAGAAATATCCTTGAAAGTTTATCTAACAGCTGGAGCTGTGAAAAACCCCTACTGAAGCTTTGTAAAGTGGATGAGCTATGCCAACAGGAAGGGCCCAAAAAGAAAGGGAGAGGCTGCCAATGTGGCTGGCTGCCGGAGTTGCCGCAGGTCGAACACATGGCATTTGCAGTTTGGAGGAAGGCGTGGGTTCCTTCCGCCTCTCTTCCTTCCAGGCCTCTGTGATGTGATCCCTGTAGAACCTAGGTTGGTGCTTTGTGCATCTGGATCAAGCTGGTCCTGATGCCCAGCTCTGGTCTGTCTATGCTAGTATAGAGAAGGAAGTAGTGAGAACTACTGGTAATTGAATGCCTCTTACACATTACTATGATTGTGCTGCTCTGCTTTATAGGAAAAATTCATATTATTTTATCTTCTCAAGCAGCTGAAGAGGTTAGAATTATTATCTTCACTTTGTAGATTAAAAGAACTGAGGCTCAGGTAGGTTAAATAATTTACCTGAGGTCACTTAAACTAGAAAGGGGAGAAGTGATAGGTGGCTCACATGTGCAGAACTCCTGTTAGCCCTCTCTCATGGTAACCCTCACAGGTGGGCAGTGTCATCCATCTCACCCTTCTTTGTCAGACAAACTGAGCATCCACTAACGGAGTCACTTGAGCAGGTACAGAAAGTTAGACTGCCACCTGGCTTGGCTCAGCTGTAGTCTAGAGCTTGCTCCCCACCATGGTGAGATGTAGGGAGACCTGAGTCTGAATCCCAGCTTCCCTATCACATTCCAGCCAGCCTTTCCTATGCCTAGGAGACAGATGGCCTTGACTTCATCTTGCTAGTTCCTGATAGCCTTGCTCCTGGAGGGGCTGGGTAGCGCTGACCACTGACCCAGGGAAAGAGAAGCAGTCAATGAAAAGAAGACATGCTGCTACTGCCAATCTATGAGGAGTTCTTTCAGAAACCCAGCTGAGCCCCAGTGAAGGGACTTAGTTTGGGATAATCTGGAAATGCAGCCCAGGGCCATAGCTAAGAAGTTGACTGGGTGAAGGTGAGGAAGGCAAGACCCCAGTCCCACACTGGTTACCTCTTACATACATGAACTTGAGCCATTCCTTTCTCATTCCAACACCTCTTTAAAGGGAGAAACTGAACTGCCTCTGACCTGGTTCAGCTTCTACTAGCATGTGTCTAGTATGTGTCTTCAGGCAGGTTATTTAATTACTCTGGGCCTCAGTGTTCTTTACATTAGCAGGAGGAAAATAATAGTGCCCAGTTCATGGGGTGATTGTGGAGATTAAATGTATTAATATGTGCACATCAGTGGTCCTCAGTAGGGAATGTGGAATGGGGCAGCCTTCCCAGGAGGCATTTGGCAATGTCTAGAGACATTTTTGATTGTCGTGA
Organism: Carollia perspicillata; assembly: GCA_004027735.1. Taxonomy (NCBI): domain Eukaryota; kingdom Metazoa; phylum Chordata; class Mammalia; order Chiroptera; family Phyllostomidae; genus Carollia; species Carollia perspicillata. The sequence goes on along the minus strand of PVKM010004851.1, from coordinate 47,907 downwards.
CTTGGGAGGGGGTGGGGAGTGCAACTGGCATCTGGTGGGTAGGGGCTGGGGATGCTGCTCAGGCTCCTTCAAAAGACAGGATAGCTCCACAACAAAGAATTATGCAGTCCAAACTGTCAATAGTGCCAAAGGGGAAAATCACTGCTGTAAACATTCAGGACTATTCCTGGCATGTAATAACACATGATAAACATTTGTTATAATTGATACATTCACATCTCCCCTTAATCCATTATTTATTTGGTGCCTACTGTGTGGCAGACATATAAGGAATACTGCAAGACATGCATAGCCTGTCCCTGTGAAGGCAGCCAAGGCTGCAATCAGATGTTAACCAAATACTAACACAAATGCATGATGACTACTTGTTCAAAAACAAGAGCATATGGGGGCAAAGTGGGAGAAAATACTAAAGGAGTGTTTGGCAAGGGGATTTGATCACAAACAAAGTCAAGGGAAGCCCCTTTGAAGAAGTGGCCCATAAGCTGACCTCTAAGGACAAACAGAAGGCAACCAGGTAAAGGGTGATGGGGAAGGTGCTCCAGGCAGAGGGAACTGCATGTTTTGGAAATCTTGAAGGTGGACCCAGTTATGTGCCTCCTCCTGCAGAAGGAATTTGCATTCATAGGTTGGAGGCACTGCCAATCAGGAATTTCATGTGCTTTTGCAGGGGTTTGCAATATCAAATGGGGCTAGATCCTAAGGAACTCCTTTGCAGCAAAGCTGAGACCACTGGTATACCCTGCCTGGGTCACATGTGGAATGATAGGGAAACAAGGAGTCCTGCTGAACTGGGCTTTGGAAGTGTCTCCAAGGGCACCTTCAGACCTACTGATGTTATGCCTCAAGGGTCCACTTTGTCATGCCCTGGCTCCTTGAGCTCTGGCCCAGTTTTTCACTAAGGCATTTCCTAGTCTTCAATCCCGGATACCAGGCCTGTCTTAGAAGAGTTAAACTAGCCTCCACCTGCCAGGACCTTTGGATTTAACAGGGAAACTTCAAGTCCGTTCATATAGTATGAAAATGTGTTTTCCCCTCTAATGTTCAAAGTGACCAGTGGCAAAAGAAGTGCAGGAATTCCCTCCCAGGGCACCTCAACACCTAAGGTGGAAGCATTTGTGAGAGCCACAAGCCTCCTGCCATCTGGGAGAATGGGTCCACCTGAGTGGCCCAGTGTTACTCTCTCAGTTACATGTGGAGCCCATCAATCCCAGTGAAGATTACCGAGTTCACTTGTATTCCTAAGCAGGAGCAAGAGATGGCAGACAGAGGGCCATGTGCTTCATGCAGAAGAACTATAGGTACAGACTTTGGCATGGAATTACATGCAAACTCAAACCAGAGAACATGTCTGCTTTTTAGCACTGTGCAAATGTACCTGACCTTAGATTCCCTCGGAAACAACCTCCGCTTTTCTCAAACTCCTCATTTTTTGAGGGGATGTCATTGTATCCCTTTAAGGTGGCCCATTGGTTGATGGACTTCCAGAGAAAACTGTATGCATATTTGCAGATTGATTGTGATTTTGGAGGCATGGTGTTCTATGTGTGTCTCTTAAAACCTAACCATGTAAAACACAGACTAAGTACTTAATTGGGATCTACCCTTATGAAACATGTACTTGGACTGGAGGACTATGTTTTTGTTGCCTGCTCCCGCCCCTACCTTTATCACAAGATCAGTAGATCTGTAGGCACTCCAATAACCTTGTTCTGTAGCATTCTGGACAATTTTGATGCTGACCAGCAACCCTACCCAACAAGAAGAGATTATAAAAATGTCCTATATGGAAACAAAAATGGCAGTTGATATGCCAATGGCCTGGCCCAGATATCCCAGGAAGGTGCCACTTTATTTATAGTTCAGTAAAAATTCCTTTTTAACAAAATAGCTTTAGGTTAACTAGAAATCTCCTAGATGAGAAGCCAAGTAGCTTTCATGACAAGGTTTTCCCCAGGCCTTTCCAGTTACCTATGAAAAGATAAGGGCAGGAAAGCAAGATTCCATGTGCAGGGATGGAGGACTGGGGGTAACTCAGCAGCAGACATTCTGGTCATCACTTGGGGAGGCTCTGATTTTGAGCAAGTCAAGCCTTGGAGTTATACTTTGTTGGTAAAAGCAGACCCTCCCTCAATAATCTTTTTAGCATCCCACTCCTTCAAAGGCAACTTAGACTCCAAAGCCCTCATGCAGCCAGAAGACATGTGAATATCCCATCAGTTGGATAGAAGCAATAGATTGGAATCCTCCAGATAGTTCGCCCAATCTCAGAATGATAAATGATCAATCACTGCATTCCTCCTAAATGAAATTAAGATGTTAAGATACATTGCTCGGGGCTTCTGGATGGGATTTCTGCAGTTGAATTTTCAACAGAAAATGTATTGCTTTGGAATTGCTGGGAAAAGGAGACATTCTGGATCTATGTTAAAGTGAAACATTTGACAGTGGAAAAGAATGCTTCAGACATGTTAATTTTTTTCATATTTAAAAGTGATTAATCATCCAAAATACCATGAACCTGGAAGTCTACGATGCAAACTCTTGGAGGGGAAGGAGGACACATGTGTCTTGATTCTCTGAAGTACAGATTTTTGAAGGAGGCTGTAGGTGAGCTCATGATGAAAGACAAAAAGCACAGACTAAAAATCTATTTGAAAGCAGAAAGTCTGAACAAAACTCTAGGAATGCATAGAAATCCACAGACTTACTTCTTCCAATAGCCCTGTGTGAAACAGGAGGGAGAAGGGGAGGAGGAGGAGGAGGAGAGATTCTCTTTCAGTAGGCACAGGCACACCATCGGGGATGTTAGTTCCTTGGAAGTCTTTTCCGACCCTCCTGTCAGACTAGATCAGGGCTCTAACGTGTTCCTGTAAGCTGGGGATTTGATATCTCAGTGTGGGAGAATCACGCTGTGACCCCACTACGTACTAGCTGTGAGACTTTGAGTAACTTTACCTCTCCGTGCCTGTTTCTGGAACAGTGTAATGAGTTAGTTATGGCAACCTCTTCAGAATGTGAAGACTGGATGCCATAAAACAAGAGTCTGTGCTCAGTGAATGTTGATGGGTCATTCTTCTTGGTACTTGCCATTATTTTAATTAAGGAATCACATGTATAGTTTAATTATTCATTGAATATAGTGTTCTGCATGTCACTAGATGTGTATTCCTCGAAGTCAGAGCTATCATCTCTCTCATTCAACCACATGTCCTCAGGAGTTAGCATGGTTCCTGGTAGATGCTTTAAAAATTGTGGGAGGGAGAGAGGAAGGGAGGGAGGTAGGGAGGGAAGGATTGATTCTTATACTTTTCAAAAACATAACTTGAAGACTATATAAAACCCAAACTGAATTCGCCTTTGTGTCCATGTAAGAATTCACTTCATGTCCACATATACAGACTAAAATAAGGTAGCTTTTTCCATATTCCTTTCTTTCCAGGTGAGTGTGGATTAGGGCTCCTAGGGCTCAGAGACCCTGAATATCTCTCAAAAACCTGACTTCACTCAGCTGTTTGACAGCTTGTGTTTATACATTTTCCTTTTCCCTTTCCACCTACCAAAGGAGTCTCTTCCCCCAAGAAGGCTAGTTTCTTTTGTTGTAAGAAACTCTGATTTGGTGGTTCTTAGAAAACACAAAAAAGTTTAGGTGGTGAACACACAATACAATACACAGATGATATATTATAGAATTGTACGCCTGAAACCTATATACTTTTATTAACCAATGTCACCCCAGTAAATTCACTTTAAAGAAAGAATTGAATGATGAGGTACAAACACATAAAAAAAATTCTCTGGACCTGGAAGAAAAAGATGGATATGAAATTATTCTCTCTGCCATCAACAGCCTCTCAATGAGGAAGAGTTGAAGATGAATATGTGAATGCACTGTGTAGCCTTTGTTCATCATTGTACATAGGTAGAAATAGAAGTGGCTTATATTTCTTCTTGTGGAAGACAGGTGTAGTCAGTTTCAATAAATTCTTGCATTGTGTTAAGACAGAAAAAAAAAGAAAACACAAAAAAGTTTGAAGCATGTTGAAATTAAAGTACAGTTAATCAAATGCAAAACTCCATTCAGCCCCTATCTGCCAAAAATAAATAGTTTAAGAAATGATTTTCAGATTGCTGACAATGATGACTGTGTTTATGGCAGTGAGGTTGCCTGCCTCCCACTGCCATCATTGCCGGCGTGCACCCAGCATTTAGAAATTAAACAAAAACACATTGAACTCGCTACATTAGCTGTTGCCACATTGGAACGCTAATGGGTTTAGTGACCACAACGGACCCAGGCCAGAGTGTGTCAACAGCCAAAGGACCAACCTCGATGGCTGTTTGTACTTTGCCCAAGTTGTTACAACTTTAATTCTTTGCAGCTTACTTTTCCTGCTGTTTTGGCCTCTCCCCCACCATGTCTTCAAGAGCATAGAAGCCAGTTAGCCTCCTACAGCAAGGCTGTGGGGTCCCTGACAAGAGGTCCACAGAGGCCAGCGCCTCGGCCTCTGGGTCTAATGACAGGTAGATAAGGGCTCCAGAAGTTGTACCTGACTGTCCTCCTCCTCTGCCTCCAGCCTTCTTTAGTTAGTCACTTAAAATTAGTTCTGGAAATGGCCCAAGTGAAGCAAACGCAAAGAGCCCCTTGACTCACCACTCATCTGGAAAAGTGGAGTCTTCCTGCCTCTCTTCCCATACAAGAAAGTAACCACATTTCATTTGCACCTTGAAGGTGGTTTCTTTGCATTATACCCAGGCCTTCAGTCCTGCCTGAGAAACGAGGTTACTATCTCCATTTCTAGGCAGCTCAGTCAAGCACTGGGTTGCAGGGCCTTGGCGGCTAAGAGGTTAAATTGCTCGCCTGCCTGGATGTGTGCTTTCCTGCCCACACTTGCTCCTGGCCTAAGGCAATGCCTGTTGTTTGGGGTGGGGGAAAGGGAGGTCTCGCCTGGACCCAGGTGGCCGACAGGCAAACCATGTTATTAAGAAGCAGGGATCGCAAAACCTTGATCTTCAAAAGAGACCCCTAATTAGTCCCTGGCCCAAGAGTAAATGGCATTCCACCTCAGCAAGGCGGGAAGGGCGCCTTCAAATCCTGGGGACTAATTGCCATTATTGGCTCTATGAAGATTCTGTTGTAAACACTTGTCATCTGAGTCACTTCTGGTCAGCAAACTTGAGATATCACATTGTTCCTTAGTGTTTCAGATTCTCCAGAGTGCCTTGCTGACTCTTTTCTTGGAGGCCCGTCTCAGCTTTCTTAGCATCCGGGCTGCAGAGACATCTCTGTTTCTCTGGCAAGCTCATCCTAATATTGAATTGTTTTCAGTAAGGGAATTAAAAAATGTTTTACTTTAATTCTCATTTGAATTTGAAAATGCTATCTTGAAAATCAGCTTTAAGTTCAGGCAGACAGGATTTGTCAAGGAGCTAATGGGGCTTAAATTTGAAGCCCCTCAAGTACACAGACCTTTCCAAGACCCTGGAGGGGCCCCTGTTGATGTGTTCATGTGGCCATATACTTACTTTCGTCAAGTTTGGAACAGTTAGCTATCTGTGTATTCCTTTTCTAAAAGAGGGCCCCCTAAATAATGTAAAACCAAGATGTGCTCTTTAACACTCAGGTGTGCCTCTTACCTTTTGTATCATGTTGCTTCTATAGAGTAAGTATTTTCTCCCTTTGATGTTCTTTGAGTTCTTGCTTTCTAGTTCTGTTCAGCATTTGTGAGGGGAAAGGCAAACAAAACCATGTGCAGGATGCCAGGTTTTGTCTAAGTTTGACTAGAGAATGTTTCTACCCTTGAACTAGAGAATGTTTTAAGAGCTTGGGGCTTAGAGATCCTGGATCCATCTCCTTCAAGGGCAGCCTGGATAATACCTACCTCAGACGGCAAAAGAGGCCAACCTAAAGAGAGGTTCAGGGGCCATCGAGAGTCTGTTATTTGGACATCTTCAGGACAATAAGTATGTCTGAATGGGGCACAAGGGGTAGGAAGAAAGCCGTGAATAATTTCTGAATACTCTTGTGAAGTCTGCATTTTCTATTCACCTTAGGATCAGCTCTTAGCAAGCATTTAGGGGCCCTGAAATGATACAGTCCGTGCTAAATTAAACATCCATAAGAAGCTATGATGCAGGGCCAAATGTCATAGAATGTCAAATAGCCTCTTTCTCTAGAAGCTGAGCTTCAGAACCGTGTGGTCGGGGCACTAAGGAGTCACCATTACTCAGCAATGATTCCTTTATATGAACAGTTGAAGGTGGGCCAGGAAGGTGGAAGTTCTGTACACCAAGTTAGGGTATGTGCTCATAGGATCCCAATGTCCTTGCCTTTAGGTGATGAAAGTGGATGGGTGTTCGTCTGCAGGTAATCTAACAACATGATGTACCAGGTGAGGGCATGGAGGTGCAGGCCCTCCCTGAGTGGGGTTCTCCAGGGGGTTCGCCCGGATCTCTGGACACCGATGTTCTGCCTGTTGCATCGGCCCTGTCTCCAGTGTCATTTGCAGCACCCCCAAAGATTCCCAAAGCATTGGTTTAACCTATATGTTTCACTGATTTGAGATGTTAGAAATTGTATGCCAAACTTTTGGTTATTTTAACTAGTTCAGAAAAGAAAGACTAACATCAGTTTTGACAACAAACAAAACCAGTTTTTGTTCTATCAGTTATGTTTAAAAGATTCCAATTTCAAACTAAACACAATGTGTGGTTATTCTGTCAGCGATTTATATAGCCACTAGGGCGCCACAGTTACACACTGCATACATCATTGTATTTTTAAAATGTACTTAATGAACATTTTTTTCTTTTCTAGTAACTACTTCATTGCCTTAAATGAATGCATTCCAATAGAATTTGTAACAAATGACCACTTTGTGTTTGCATTAATGCCAAACACGTTTAACAAATTTTTAACAAGGAACCCTGGCAAAATGCCAAACTCCTGGAGGGACACTGAAGGAATGCTATAAATTTAAACTAGATTTTACCTTTTCACTTAGCTCAGCAAGTGTCTTAGGTGTCTTGCTATCTCAGGATTGTGGCGTTTCTATTTTATGTCAGATAAGCTGTACATTTTTATTATTTTTATTACTTAGGTTGTATCTATGTTCATGAGACGCTTAAATCTCTGCAGCTGTGTCAGAAATAATATGATAGCAGCTTAGAAATTAATTTTTAATTTTCCACAAATTATTTATTTCTTGTATAGGTTGCTAGATACATGTATGCAAGTACATCTTATTAAAATATAATTGTATTTAAAACAACACAGTAAACCAATTAAATTTAAAAAAATAGATTAGATCAGTGGATCTCATCTGGGTGTGATAGTTTCCCTCGGTGGATATTTAGCACTATTTGGATACACTTTTTATGGTCACAATTGGGTGAAGGGGTGACATTGCTGGAAGCTAGTGGGTAGAGGCCAGGGATGCTGCTCAACATCCTGGGAGGCACAGAACAGGCCTCACAACAAAGAGTGGTCCAGCCCCAGATGTCCGCAAGACCAAGGCTGAGAAATCCAGAAGCAGAGTGACAAAGCTCTTGGCTTATGGGAAGGCTCTTACTCTAATGAAATTATTATTTTAAGAAAAAAAATACAACTAAAAGTACACTTCCTCTCAATAAATATTTTAAAAGTTGCATAGAGTACCTAACACTGATGTTGAGTGGCAGATTTTTTATTTTTACTTTTGGTGCCAGGTGTTTGCCCTTGAGAAGATAGAAGCCTGGCCCATAGCCGCCGAGCCTAAAATGTCTCCTGAGGTGGTGCTGGGGGTGGCTGGTGGCCCGAGTATGGGTCATGTGCAAGCCCAGCTGACATGTGCCAGGTGCTGCCCGCTGGAGCACCTGGTTCCACTGGGCAAAGAAGATGGTCTCCAAGGCAAGGCCAGGGCAGGGGGGGCATTGCACTTCTACAGGGGATAGTTTTAGGTGTTAGGTGGGCGGGCACTTTCACTTCAATAGCTATACACATATTGGAATGTGTATTGGACAAATATACTGGCACCATTATGGTATTAAGAAAATTCCTTTTAAAAAGGAAATTTCAGTTTTCAGAAAAGATTTTTAAAGAAAAAAAATGTGGCAGGTGTAATGGAGAGATTACAAAATTGGAATGGTAGAACACAAAAGACCAGAGCTTAGAGAGTCCTGGACTCATTGTAAAGAGAATGGGCTCTGGGGTGGAGACGGGGGTCTGGGGTACAAGTCAGACCCCAGGATGGTGGGAATTTGACCCAAAGCATTCAGTTCACACAATCTTCAGTTTCCTTAGTGGCTCAGGACTAGCAACCAGGTCAGTGTCATGGCATTATCCAGCTCATTTGAGGTAATTCATGCAGTAGCACAGGGTGTTGTAGTTGTGACAGATAGCATGCACCAAACATTAGCTATGAATAATTCTGACCCCAATAATAACGGCAAAATTAAATCCAAAGGACACATAGCAGTGTACTAGTATGTTGCCATTTTTATGTATGCATCTGAATCAGTCTGATTTCCTTTATTTAAAATACTGTGGTGGCCCTGGCTAGGTAGCTCAGTTGGTTAGAGCGTTGTCCCCATACACCAAAGCTGCTGGTTCAATCTCTGGTCAGGGCACATACTCTCGGGAATCAGCCAATGAATACACAAGTAAGTAGAACAACAAATCCATGTTTCTCTCCCTCTCTCTCAAATCAATAAATAAAATAAAAAAATAGATAAAATATTGAATGGTTGCACTACCAGACAGAAACCAAAGATGAAGTCTGGAGTCTCTGAGTTGCCCAGCAGCGAGCTCTCATCCTGAACAGCAGTTTGCAATTCCAAGCCAGGGTTTACTGGGCCACCCCCGCCCACCCTGCCCCCAAACCTCTGGGCTCTGAAGTGTTACATTTTATTGCCCTATGGAGCTGTAGGAGGCCACTTGCAAGGTAAAATGCTGCTCTCCACTCATATTTTTGAATTATGGCTTCAAGGTGGTTGCTCCTATCAAGAAAATTAAATGATTTAACATAATTTGTTGCCACTTTGATCACAACAATAATAAATAAATCTTCATGAGGAAAATGGGAAACCCATTCCGGCCATTTTAAAAGATGTTAAGTAATAACACAGATGTAGTTATAGATTTTTTTTTGTAGCAGAAACGATTCTATTGGGTTTTCCTGTGAGCAGAGTCACTGAGTGGAGTTGCTGTGCACAATGCCCACTGCTCGGCAAAAGGAGCTCATCTCTTCAAACCCTTGTTAATTAGCCTATCAGGGGTGTTCTTTTATGTGGGCACCCTGTGCAGTGTGGGGGCATCCAAAGCCGTGGTGAATGGGTGTCTGTTTTTGTACCTGGGGGCACATGGCTCACATTTGGAAACCACATGGAGTGTAATGGACATTAACCCAGATGTCAAAAATAGCCTGCGTTTTACTACTGTTATTAAACAGTTTCCCCTTTAACCCCTCCGTGTTTACCAAAGACCCCTTTCTCCCAGCCTGTTTCTGCAAATCACTACTGAAAGGCCAGGAGAAGAAAGCCATAATCGGGCAGGTGTCTTTATTCCAAAGAGAAACAGTCTGAAGGCATATTTGTGAGATACCACACATTTATAGCCTGCTCTCCTGGGGGCGCTGGTCCTGGGGTGGAATCTCTCTGTTGTACGGCTTGCTCCCCAACTCCCCTGCCCCGCCCCCAAATGCACCCCCACCCCTGCACACCCACTGCAGGGTTCCCTTTGGAAGAATCAACTCAAGATTTTTCACAATGGAAGTAGCTTTCTATTTTACTATGACACCAGTTACACATTCTTTGATTTAAAATATCCAAAAAGTACAACAAAATTCTAAAGAAGAAAATGTAAAACCACCATCTAGGAGTAATTAATGATATTCTAGTATATACGTGTGCAATGCTTATGTTTATGTGTGTGCTGAGGCAAAAACAAGATTGAATTACACACATAGAATTGTAATCTGCTCTTTTCACTGAAAAAATTGTGAATATTTTTCCATGTAATAAAATAGATAATCTACCTCAGAGTTCTCACATAGCTGTTGAATAAATCCTAAGCATCCCCACCACAACTCTGTATTCATTTCCTTCAAATCACAAATTTGTAAAATCCTCATTCTTTTATTTGTTTGTAAGTCTATTTGTTGTCTGCCTTTCTCCTGAAAATACAGGTTCCATGCGGACATGGATTATGTCTGTTTTTTTGTTTGTTTGTTTGTTTGTTTTATTTTTTACCATTATATCCTTGGCACCAAACACATTACCCAGTACAGAGAAGAGCTATGTTAGGTTTTGACTGCTGCATAATAAATCACAAATTTGGGGGCTTAAAACCACATGCATTGATTATCTCATAGTTTTGTAGGTCAAAAGACCAGTCAGGCTCCACTGGGTTGTCTCTGTAGTCTCAAAAGGCGAACGTGAAGGTATTAGCCAGGCTGGACTTTAACCTGGAGGCTCCGGGGAAGCACCTACCTCCAAGCTTATTCAGGTTGTTAGTAACCTTAATTCCATTCATAAGGTGACGTGATCCTACGATGAGACGTTCACAGTCCAGATGCCAAAGATAAGAGCGAGAAGTCTTTGGGGAGGGGAGGGGGTGGGATTGTGGCTTTAGGACCCTGCCTACTCTAGGTGCTCTCTCATACCTGGGGAATGAATGAGAAAATCACCATGCTCTGTTCCGTGAACCGTGCTAGACACAGAGAGGCTAACTGAGCAGGACTGACCTGCTCCACCACCCCAGAGCCCAGACCAGTGTTGTTCAATAGAAATACAATGCAAGCCATGTCTGTAATTCGGAGCCACAAAACTATAGCCGTATTAAGAAGAGTAATAAGAAGTAGGTGAAATTAATTACCATGATATATTTAATTTGATCCAGTACATCTAAAATATCATTTTAACATGAAATTGATATAAAAAATAATATTCATAGTAAATCTAAAATTTAATATATTGATTTATACTTATTCAACTTCAGTATTTTAAAAAACTAATTTCATACTACATCTTCAAAACCCAATGTGTATTTTACACTTACTGCACATCTCAATTTGTACTAGCCACATCTCAAGTGCTGAGTAGGTACATATGGCCAGTGGCTCTCATATTAGACAGTAGAAGTCTATACAAGTCACCAGAATGGGACAGTGCAGTATGTGAGAGACATCCTGTGCTACTTCCTACACTCAGGGGGGTCAAGAAAGGTTTCTAGAGAAGACATGGCATCTAAACTGAGACTGACAAGTAAGTAGGAATCCATCAGGTCAAGGGTTGGGATAATGCACATCAGACAGAAAGAAAAGATTGTGAGGTGGAGAGAAAAAGAAAGCATTAGGACAGCAGAAGCAATTTCGGCAAAGGCGGAACATGGAGCACATTGCTGGAGACAGAGGGGCCAGATGGGCCTGGCCTGGGTTCTGAGGAGTCCGTCGTCCACCTGAGGACAGTGGGATTGTACATGAGGGCTGTAAATGTGGAATGCAAGATGAAGTTGCTGTCGTCATTGAAGTAGCACTGTTGTCTGCACCAGATGAGAATACAGAGTCCAGTGCTGTAAGATAGGATGGCTGGGCCAGCTGCGGCCATCCAGGTGAGGGAGGACTGGCCAGAGATTCTCTCACAGTGGGTAGCTCTTTGCTGAAAGCCAGGATTCCTTTTTAAATTTTTTTAACAGTGTGCGTGTTTGCTCCTCAACAAGGGGTCATCTGCATTTCCAAGAGCTGACCATGTCCCTGGAGCTTTTTTCTCTTGAACCCTTTTTGGGCTTCTGGCTAACAGATTGTTTGATTGAAGGACACTGTTTGAGACTTCTCTTTGCCACAGCATAAACCTTATCCCCAAACAGTGCAGTGCCTTGTGACCTGTTGCCTAGCTGCAAATCTTTCTCTCAGCTGAATAAATGATTGTTCTTTGCTACTTTATCTTGGAAAAACATCAAGGCCATCGGACATTCACTGTAATTATTTTTCACTCGTTTCCCCATCAGTTAAACACAACTGGTGTATTTTAGTACTACTTTGGGTTTCTCTTTACCTTTTAATCAGGTGCCCTTTTAATATATTGGTCAGCCTTTTAAAAGGATGATTAAGAAATGCTTAATGCACAAAAGAATTAGAGCTATGCACAGCTCACGAAGCAGAAAGCGTGCTCTGACTTACAATTTTCATACGAAGTTTGCAGAGATTTTATGTGCCGGAATGAGTAATATGATCTGCTCTAGGAACTCCCTAGCTTTCTGGCTCTGCAAAAGTCATTTTTTTGCCCCGATTCAAGTTTCTTAACCAGAAGAGTTACACCAAACTCCTCAGAGTATGAATTAGCAAGTTCATCCAAGCCACATATTGCATTAACACTATTTAATGATGGCTTGCAATAACGGCCTACCTGGGCAGACACTGGGCTCTTTGGCACACTCATTAGTCAGTGTGACTTGAGAAGTGCTGTGTATCAACCACCAAATCAGACAGCTCCGGCTGAATATAAAAAATGGCTCACACGTGTGTGAGTGTGTGTGTGTGTGTTTGATCTTTCCCCTCCCTGCCATATTCCCCAGATAGCTGCACTATTGCCATATGCCCGGAAACTCCCAAAGTATTCAAAGGCCATATGTGAATGATAATGATGCAGGCGCACAAAGCCGAGCATCAGCAGGGAAGAGAGTCATCATTTGAAAGGTCGGTGTGGGATGGTGCTCTCTTCTTACCATTGTACTCTTTCTTCCCAGGCTGCAGTTGTATTCCACACTCAGGGCCTCTCGCCAGGACAGTGAGAAAACCTGAGGTGCTCTGGATACCTGGTCCCCAGAGCAGGAAACATGCAAATGCATACTGCTGCTTTTAGGGTTGAGTTTAAGCTTACACCCAGGACTTTGGATGTGGAGATGAAAGCCAACTTTGTTTCATTTTGCTCTATTTAAAGAGATGTCAATATTCTTTTTTAAAATGTATTTTTATTGTGGTAAAATATTCATAAAATTTACCATTTTAACCAACTTAAAGTATATAATTTACTAGCATGAAACACATATGCAGAATTGTACAACCAATGGACAGTAGTCCATTTCCAGAACTTTGTTATAACTGCAAACAGAAAATCTATACCCTCTCAGCAATACCTCCTCATTCTCTCTCCCTTGGAGCCCCTGGTATGCTCTAATCTATTTTCTGCATCTGTGACTTTGTCTGTTCCAGATATTTCATGTAAGTGTAATCATACAGTATTTGTCCTTTGGTGTCCAGTTCATTTCACTTACCATGTCATCAAGTTTTATGCATGTTGTAGCATGTGTCAGAAATTCCTTCCTTCCTAGGGCTGAACAGTATTCCATGGTGTGTGTATATGGCTTTTCATTTCTTCATCCATGTGTTGATGGACACTCGGAAGTTGTTTCTGGCTTTTGATTATTGTGAATAATGCTGCCATGAACACTGGTGTACCTGTTGGTGTCCCTGCTTCCCATTCTTCTGGGCATATACCTAGATGCAAAATTGCCGGGTCCAGTGTTCTTTAAACTGCTGCACACGGTTTGTAAGTGAATGTTAAGTTTTCTCACCAGAAAACTTAAAGTCTTAACCGTCTTTAACTCTCTAATTTCTATAAAGTCAAGTTAAAAATAATTTATAAACCATACTCATTGTAAAAGTGTGGAGAGATAAAAAGTGACATGTGATTTGATCACATAGGAATAATCACTGGAACATTTTGTCATATTTTCTTTCAATTTCTTTTTGCATATCAGGAGACAGCTGAAACCTATATTTACATCTTTTGAAAAAGACTCCTTTTCAAATGTGTTTGCAGGACACAATTTAATTTTCTGTTCACTTTGTCCTTCCTATATGCTTTCTCCTCATTGCTACCCTCTCCCTTAGCCAATCCCAACCAACCCCAACCAAGAGAGTGGTGGAGGGTCGGTGCAGGGGAGGGAGGTGAGGAGCCTCTGTGAGGATTATCTCCAATATCATTGTCAGGTATCAGGATGCTAAATGATGTGCTTTCTTGTTGCAGCTATCAGAAGGGCTGACTAAAGGGAAAACACAGCTCTGCAGCAATATTCTGATAATCTATTGCAGCGTGGCTCACATCACCGTCCATCACCACCTGGAATGCTCATCAGGACTGAAGAGGAGTCTCACTTCCATTATTGAGCACGATTCTGTTCTACCTGATATTTCCTTCATCATCTCATGTTGTTCCATTGGTTGGAAAGGAAGAATGTAGCAGAGGAGAAAAGTGTTAGATCCTCCTTTTTTCTTTTTCTTTTTTTGCCAGGATTTGGGCATTTAAAATTGGATCATCTCTTCTGAATGTCATTATTTGATAACATTTTATTTATGTTACTTCAACATCATTGACTAAATTTTGAATTCCATGGGATTTTAACTGTGCATTTAGCTTCTGTTGGACAACTAGCTTCATCTCCAGTCTTTCTGCTGGTTCAGTCTAAGTGGTCATTCCTAATGCATTAGATTATCAAAGGTATGAATTCTGTGAGTGAGTGGTGTTGACAGTGTTTGTATATCAAGATGCATGGAGTGTTAGACAAAAAAACCAAAACACCAAAAATGGCGAGCCTTTACCCTCCTCTATTTCTTTAATCTGCTGTACAAAGAACCACATTTTGATGGTGTAACCAGTAGTTACCTCTGGGCCAGGTTGGAAATGAAATCAATTTTTTAAATCACTGATACTTGCCAAGAAATCGCCTTATGAGAACGTGGTGTGTGTCTCTGACCATGTGTGGCACATCTAAATTTATCATTCATAAGTGTATCGACCCTGTTTCTGTACTGGAGAGTGGCAAAAGCCTGAGGCACCTGCGTATTTCTGTTCTGCGTGCTCCATGCACCCAGAACACCCCCGTGGCCCGGGAATGGCCAAGCCTCAGACTCTTACTATTCCCGTACATTCAGGTCTCCGTGAAGAAGCTGGGACTCATTCTCATTTCCAGATCCAAACGCTGTGCAAGCAGTGTGAGCTTAGTAGATCTTCTGTAAATGAAAGGTCATTTCTCAATTTTTAAAAAATGTCTCCAACGTGGATTCCAAAGCATTTTCAGCATCAAACATGAAGACATTGATGAATGAGAAATAATCACAAAAGCTGTGTATCTGTATATAGCTCTACACAACATGTTTGTGGGCACAGAGTCATTATTTAAAGCACATGCCAGGAAAAGAGACCAAATTTCGAGGTCTTTTACATACAATGACATGGTACTAAGGAGAATTAAACTCCTACTGCTTCCTCTGAAGATTAAAAAGAAATTAAAGTGTTATAACTTCATAAAACTCATGACCAAGTCTGGCAAACATGTGCAACTCTTGTATTGATCCTTTTTTTTTTTATCAATGGAAGAAACCCTTCCACGTGTATGCAAGTGGGAGATGAAAATCTGCATTTTTAAAGGACAAACAGTGAATTTAAGCATGAGTGGCCTTAATAAATATAGTTGTCTTTCTTTGCTGCTGTGGAAAGGATTCTAAACAGATGTTTCTGAAATCTTGCATTGAATTTAGTTTTTATTATTACTTTTTCAAATGTTGGTGCAATTAACTGGACCTCTCCTGTGAGCCATAGAGATATTTGAAGACACCTTATTTGTCGGGAAAGACGAAACTGTGTCTGAGTTGCACTGTTCATCCTTGGTGCATTAGGAGTAATCTATTCAAGCAGGTTTCTTGCTTCTGGCTTTGTTCTTGTTCTAAGTATAGTGAGCTCTGTAAAGCTTATGTGTTGCATAAACCATCCAAATACATTCATGTTTTAAAAGTTTGTCCTTTAACTATCAACGGGGTATAGGTCTTGATTGGAAAAATGAGCAGAACTCTTTGCACATGTATTTAGCACATTTTGACACAATGTTGCACTGAAAACCCAGGTCACAAATGTGGCCCTGTGAACAGTTTGGAAGTCCTCGCATAGGAGGTCCTCACTGCCTCTTACAGCCAAGTCCTGACCTGATCTCTGCAACTGAAGACTTGAAGTAGGAAGTGGAAAATCCACTAGGGAAAATAGAGTCCTTGAAACAGACAAAAGCATACAGTTAGCTATTTCTAAGTATGTGCCAATTTCACCACAGTTATTGTTTGGGGAATCATTTTTGCCCCACTTTTGTTTATTAAAAATATTATTGAGCTTAGCTTTATGGGGGCATATCATTTAGTCCCAGAAAAATTAAATCCTGTCTAACATAGCATCTCTTCCCATTTCATGTAATATCCCTGATGTTTGGAGGTCACAAAAATTCTCTTTTAATATATTAAAAATAGTCTCTGGGAAGTCTCAAACACTGTGACACTGGGGAGATATTTCCTTTGTGCAAACTTTAGTAGGTCACCCTGCAATCATAATGAAGTTGGAAATAAAAGAAGTTGAGGCTAACATTTGGGAGAAGGTTGTCTTCTCGCCTTGTGCAAAAGCAGGCTTGTCCTTTATACCCAATTTGATTTCCATGTACAGTCTCTATTTTGTATTTAATGATTTTTGTGTATCCAGTATGCACGTTAACAGCGTGTCGACTTTCATTTGAAAGTGGGTTTCAATTTACTTTTTAAACAGTGTTTATGACAAGACCTCAGATGTGTTGACATAAGTTCTATCTGAGATGCTTTTGTGTCGAGTGGCGTTTGAATGCTGCCAGGGGTCAGTGTATCTAATTCCCAGAGACCCTCGTTTGATAGTGCTTCTTGTTATATTTCTTCAAGTGAGTGGCATGTGGGTTGTGATATTGACTATGTGATTATGGACTTCGATAGGAAATAAATAACTAAATAAAACTAAGGAACCCTCAGAAACTACCAGTGGGCATGTATTAGCCAGTCATTGTAACCTCTTGTCTAGTAGGAGTAAAATGTGCAAGATATGTACAGTTCATAAATTTGTTATCATGTGTATGAGAAGTACTTTGTGCTGGTCGCCTTATTTATATTCATCAAATAAACTTCATTTCTTTCTGAAGTGAGTTCATTTCATCTCTAATAAATGTTCCCATTGTGGTGGTTTCTAATGTTTTTTTTTTTTGGAGGGGTGCGCGTGGGGTCATGGGTCTCCATTTGAAAAACATGGACTTGAAGAAAAAAAAAAGAAAAGGAAAGTTAGGGACTAGCTTTACTAGAACAGCCAAGGTATAATTTTCTCTGTATGCATTGCTGGATGTAGAGATTAGTATTAAAAAATTGAGTCATTGAATGTATCTCCCTTCTTCCTTCTCTCCCTCATTCTTTTCCCTTTTTGCCTGTCTCTCTCTCGACGCTTCACTCTTTATCTTTATCTTTCCCTCCCTCTTTTTCTCCATTCCTCCCCTTCTCCTTGTTTCCTCTGCACTTTCTATGGAATTCATATCAGCCTCTGCAAGGCTCTCTTCACTTGGTGGCAAAGTTGACTCCCAATGGCTTTGAGGATTCTTGAACTGTAGAAGAGAGTCCTTCCGTCCCCAACATCCATGCCAGCCCCCTAAAGGGACTTTCATTGGTTCATTTTGGATCATGCATCCAATTACCTTATTCGGGGGAGTTGGGAGGGTGAGACCTAGTGATTGATAGCCATAGTGGGTGTGGGAGGGGCAGTTTCCAAAGGGAAAAAGATGGGCTCTCTTCTAGAAGAGAGGGGCAAGAATGCTGGCAGGTGGAAATAATGGCTTGCCCTGCCATGGCCTGGATACGCACACAAAATCATCCAGAAAAATATAGAAAACTGTCCACAAAAAGGCTTGCCAGCCTTCACAACCCACCTGTGGATCACAATGGGGACCCAGCTGCTGGCTTCTTTAGAGATTTGAATTATATTTCAGGAAATGAGTTTCCAGTTCTTACCTTCACTGGAATCAAAGGGCAATGGATTATCACAGCTAGAACAGATGTTAGATGTCATTGTCCCCAGAGCTTCCGAAACAGCACTATGTGTCCCTGAGGACTCTCTGTGGAGAGGATGGGACAAAATTTCCCCCTATTTGGCCTTTGACAGCACAGAGAAAACATCATTTGGTTTCTGTGCTTTATGGACTCAAAGCCACCAGATATGAAATTCTCTTAGTCAAGCATATTTTAGGGTGACCTGCAAAGTCATTTTGCCCATTTCATTATGTTGCCTTTTTGTAGAAAAAGAACTTTTGTTGGACAAGGATTTCTCACCTCGTAGAACTTTCTGAAACAGCCAGCTTGCTTTCAGGCCTGGTTATATAAACTCAGCTGGCCAGATGGAGCCTCTGCTGCCTAATCCACAAACCAGTCCTTTTGGTGAGAAAGGCACCAGCCCACATACCACTGGATTCTACCGAGAGTCAACCTTTAGCGTCATGGAGACCCATAGACTTAATTTCAGTACACTTGAGGTTTTGACCTTGCAAATCTACCTTGACTGCTCCTAGTACCTGTGAGCTGCTAAAAAAGATTAGAGAGACATTCTAATTCTTGGAATTACTGATCCATAATAACCATCATACTGACAATAAGTAAAGATGGGTAAAAATAACTGAATATTGAGCATTTGCTGGGAGCCAGGCCACAGGGCTAAAGACTAATGTACATCAACTTACTTATTCCTGACAACAGTCCTACGAGGTAGGTACTGACATGACCCACATTTGACAATGAGAGAAGAGGAGCCCACAGAGATGACAAGTAACAGTGCATATTTATAGAGCACTTATTTGATACCAGCATTGTGCTAAGCATTTTCCTTGCATGAACTCATTCACCCTCCCAGTAATCCCCTGAGACAGATACTATTTTTATTCTCACTTTATAGACAAGGAAGAGGGCGTCCAGGAGCTTACATATCTCATTCAAGGTCCCCTACATGGTCCGTTATGTGCTGGAGTCCAGCGTTGAACCTAGTGCTCAGCAAGCTCCTCTGCTTCTTGCATGCGTCAGGCCCCAGGTCCAATGGGAAGGGACATACGGGGCTGGGATTCAGATCCTACTGGTGCCCACCCAGCAGTGCTTCCCTGGTGTTGGTTTGGCCTCTGACACACCTATAGAGCTCACAGGGGCTAAAAGGAATCAGTTGCTTCATCAATGCTACAGTTGACCCATATCATGAGAGAATAGCCATGCATCCCAGTGAAAATCAAGCCACATGTTAAAAGAGAATCCAGACAAAGCTTAGTACATTGTATTTAAACTTGCTATCCATGGGTCTCTGATTTCTTCTGAGCCCTGGACATCAGCATCTCTGTCCTCCTAGGCATCTTTGGGCTTGCAGGGTAGAGTACCTGGGACAAGAGTCTGGACAGATGTCCCAAGGTAGGAGAGGGCTTGAGTGCCATGTTGAGTGGTGTGGACATAATAATGCTGTTGGCCATTGGTTTTCAACTTTAGGCATCTGAATACCACTTTCCTGGTTTTTAATATATCTGAATACAATATGTCATTGTGGTTCAATAATTTTAAAAAATTAAACAGTATCACATTGTATTTAAATAAATTTACTTTAGGAAAAGAAATCCCTCTATCATAAATCAGAAAATAGGATCATTTTCAGTTTACATACATCACCAAATATAAGAACAATAAAACTGATGGGAACAAAGTTCTGAGCCTCTTCTGTTGTTAAAAGTTGGGGCTGGCAAAGGTTAGTGAGGTACTTGCAGAGCTAAACTGGGAGTTTCTCTTTGTTACTGAATCGGGACTGAGAAATGATCAATGAAGGCATTTTGAACCATGTGGTTTAGGGCTACTTCAGACTTTGTGAATTACCTAAAATCATTGCAAGGACCCAGTTTGGTCTCTGAATTTAAGGAAAGCTTCCTGTAGCAAAAGAAATCCAGTGATGGAGTTTTAAATAAACTTTATTTTTAGTAGACTTTACTTTTCAGAATAGCCTTATATTTTTAAAAAATTGAGTAGGTAGTGTAGAGAGTTCCCATATAAGCTCCCTTTACCCCAAATGTACTGTTTTCTATATTATTAAGATGTTTCATTAGTGAGGTATAGTTGTCATCAATTAAACCACCACTGATGCACTGTTGTTAACTATAGTCTTCAGTTCATTCAGATTTCCTTAGTTTTATCCAATATCCTTTTTCTGTTCCAGGATCTCATCCAGGTACCACATTACATTTAGCTGTCATGTTTCCTTAGGCTCCTCTTGGCTGTGAGTTTCTCACACCATCCTTGTTTTGAAGATCTTGATGGTTCTGAGGAGCATATCATAGGTTATCCATCTTCTGGGATTTGTCTGGTCTTTTTCTCATGATTAGACTGGAGGTTTGGTTTATGGGAGGAAGACCACAGAGGTAAAGCTCTACTCTCATTACATTGTATCAAGCGTACATACTCTCAACATGACTTCCGGCCTTGATCACCTGGCTGAGGCAGTGTTTGTCAGGTTTCTCCACTGTAGTTACTTCTTTCCCTCCTTGTGGTAGGTTTTTAAAGTGCAGAAATGAATAAATAAACCTCTGTCTTGGAAAAAATGTTCTACCAGCAGTGTAGATGATACACTGGCTAGAAACAAAAAATTCCAAAAGTCTTTGGACAAAAATGGTTCGAATCCACAGCTGTGTTGTTTGGACCAGTTTTCCCTACTATTTGCAAAT
Organism: Carollia perspicillata; assembly: GCA_004027735.1. Classification (NCBI taxonomy): domain Eukaryota; kingdom Metazoa; phylum Chordata; class Mammalia; order Chiroptera; family Phyllostomidae; genus Carollia; species Carollia perspicillata. The sequence continues at coordinate 27,371 of PVKM010004851.1, read as the reverse complement.
ATCTTGCCTCCCTTAGCCTTGCCTTCCCCTGTTGGATTATGTGAGCATCTATGACAGGAATGATCGATGTGGGTGGTAGAGACCCTTTCCCAAATGCAGGGCAAAGCCAGCATTTTTATGGTATAAAAACAGATGTTGTCTGTGTCAACACAGTGACTTCACTTAGGGAGAGCTCAGGAGAGAAACTTTGCATAAATTCAAGACAAAACCTTCATGCCTACATAACTGCCACTCACTGAATAAGGACGTTATGGCTCTTAGAGTTTGAGAGGAGAAATATCAGGGTTTATTTGAACAAATGCATCTTTTAAGATTTTTCTTTTGTAAGTACTCCCTCCAAAGAAGAAAAGTAAAAAAAAAATTAACCCAAGATACTTTGAGAAACTATAAAATACACACACACACACACACACACACACACACACACACACACACACACTGCTTCATGCAATCGTTTAGAGGTAGTAACTTTCAGGTGTGACTTGTCCAAGAAGCTGAAGTGACTTCTTACTCTTCATTTCTTGTTTCTGTGTCTTTCATGTTAATGCATTACCAAGCCTTCTCAAGGTTGAATGTGAGACCCCAGAACCTCCATTTCTTTCCCGAGGGGAGGAGTCATGTGCTTTTCCCTGCTAGGAATGGAGCCCACTTCAGTCTTGTGATCAAGGAGATGTGTAGTTCAATTGGTTAGAGCATTGTCCCAATAGGTTAAGGCTGTGGATTCTATCCCTGGTCAGGGCACATACTAGAATCAACCGATGAATGTGTAAATAAATAAGTGGAACAACAAATTAATGTTTCTCTCTCTTTCTAAAAAACAATCAACAGACAATTTTTAAATAAAGAAAGGGGAAAGGTGGATGCCTTAATAAGAAAGGAAAATGAATTCTGAGGAGGCAAACATCAAATGGATACAGTAGTATGCACAGTCACAGAAAAACAACCGTAGAAACTGATTCATTTTTCCTTTGAATGGACTTTTGACCCACAGAGGAGCAATAAGATGTCTGTTCAGCATCAGAATGACATTCAAGACACCTCAACTGAAACATCAGTTGTATAATTATTTGCCTCACTTGCTCTTAGGGTAGGAAGCATGCGATCATATTACCACATGCACCCTCTGTGAATGTAACCAATGGTAAGTAAATGTCTCCTAACTACCCAACATGGGCTATGAAAGGATAAAATGAGAACATGTTTAGAAAAAATAATTTAACAACAAAAATCTCTCCATAATGCTAATGAAGTCCTAGAGTGACTTGTTTCAATTTTTAGAACCTGTATTCAGAGAAGGAACTCTTCCTCCTTAGCATCTCAGGTATAAAGTATTGAGGTGAGTATGTCAAACAATAGATTTGAGAATACAAGCCATTGAGAAGGAACTGTTGCCACGTGCCACAACATGGATGAATCTCCCATGCTATTAGGTGAAAGCAGGTGGCACAAGGGAACAAACCATGCAGTTCTATCATACAAGGCTCAGCAACAGACAAAATTCATCTATGAGGTTAAAAGTCAGAACATTAGCTAACCTTTAGGGTGTTAATAACTGATAAAGGCAAAAAAAGAGTTTCTTGGATTCTGATAATATTGGGATTCTTGATCTGGGAAGTTAGTTGTATGATTATGTTCAGTTTTGCAAAATTCATCAAATGATATTCTTAAGATTTATTTACTTTTCTTTCTGCATGTTATATCTCATTTTTAAATGTTATCCTAAAAATGTTTAATGTTGTTAAACATTAATCAAGTTTCAAATTACAGAGGCTAGAAAACAAGGGCTTGCAAGATAAATTTAGGCCTCAAATATTTCTGGCCAGCACTATGTCTGAGAATTTTTTGGCAGGGCAGTAGTGGTAAGCTTGGAGTCTTGGGGAAGTGTTAGATATACTTGCTATTTCTCCATTTTCCTCATTGCTCTCTAAAAGGCCGTACATGCCAACTTCATCTCAGTGTGTTATTTGCCTGAACCCTGAACATACCTGAGTTCAAAGCCACAGCAACTTTTAAAATCCTGACTCCATCATGTCCTAGACAAATGACCCTGGGCTGGTTACTTAGCTTCTCTGTGTTTGTTTCCTCACTCTAAAATTATAATACATTCCCAGGAGTTTGTTTTAAAAAAATCAACAAGATCAAATGGGCACTCAATGTAATGCCAGCCACATAATATATTCTAAACAAATGGAAATTATAGCCGTTAGTAGTAGTGATATTATCATAAATAGTAAAAATGTTTAATGAAATAAAACTGACGGTCACTTGCTGACTCCCAGCCACTCTCACAAGTGTACTGCCGAGCTGTGCTTGTTCAGATGCCATTTGCCACATCAGGGTTTTCCTTGACCACTTTTAATAATGAGTTTCTAGATCTGGATATTGGGGGCTGTAAATTTTCCTGGTGACTGTTGCCAATGACAGGGAAGGAAAGACTTGTGTAATTACCACTTTTACTTCCACAAAACACATGCACTCAAGTCAAGAGCAAGGGTTTTGGACAATAAAGCACCGGATTTTTAAAATGCAAGCAAGACCTGCTCTACTTGTATGATACAAAATGTATGCCTGGTGAGAAAAACAGAAAAAGGACTAATACTGATGTTGCAAAACACCCTCAGAAGACTTTGTATTGGATGGGACTATTTCCCCAAACCCTCCCAAATGCTGCAGACATCTGGAAGAAGAATTAAGGCTTTAGAATTAGCCAGGGATTGCTTGGGGACCAGTGTCCTTGCCTGTGGCCAGAATTCATTACCTTGGTTTTAACGTTCCCTTGGAAAGGCAAGTAGCCTTTCTTAGTTTATTTTACAGCATGGTTGTTTGCAAATGATGCCATGCTATTCAACATCCTTCAAACAAGGCAGCTTAATGGGCTCCATGGAAATATCCCAAGACAGCAACAAGCTAGGACATTTGGAAATATTAAGACACCATAACTTCATTTGGAAATGCTCAATACAGTCCTTTGCAGGTTGTAGGATAAGGCCCCACACTCTTGTTGAAGATGTGTTTGTTTCTGAGCATCACATTTTTAGTTTCTGAGAAAGGAAGTGCCTTGCCTTTGGATTCCCTCAAGTGTTTGATTTTGGGGAAGAAGAAAATGAATAAGCTTACTTTTTTCTTTGCAGTGCCTGTGTATGAGCAAGATAACACTCTTACAGTAAGCTTGACTTGACTTTGTCTCTGGAAGGAGCTGTCCATATCAGCACAGGACCAAAGCAGGTGACAAAAAGTAGAGCAGACTAAGCAGTGTTAGGGACTGAATTGGGATTTCTTAGAATGTCCAGTCTCAAATCTCCTGGACTTGCAGAAATCAAGAAGTCTTGGAGAAGACTTTCTTCAAGAGTCTGATTTGACTGGTCAAAGAAACCCAAATCCAGGAAATCCAAAAGCTATCAATTCTTAAAAAACAAGCTCAGAGCACAGCACATGGTATTTCTGAAAGTGTCGATGCCCTCTTACCAAGTGCATAGAATGGGGCCTTATTTTCCTTCCAAAATTTACATTTCATGTTGTCCCAGACTAGTCAAAAAACATAACAAAGTAGTTGACTTTAAACTACCAAAGACTCAAGTGAGCAGAAAGATGTAAACATCTCCTCCAGGTTTTGGAGGAGCAGTGCCTTTTTCAAAGTTGAAGAAGAGAAACCAGTAGTAGCATTTTGTCTAGTACACCGATTTTCTGTGCATATGCCCTTGAACTCATTAGCTCAAAGCATGCATTCCTACTGGCTCACCAGGAAGTCTTCTTTTTCCCCCAGCTTGAGTTCATACAGTTCACTTGGTGTCAAAAGTATGCAAATGAAGCTCTGGCCAGGTAGCTCATTCGGTTAGAGCATCATCCCAATATCCCAAGGTTGGGGTTTGATCCCTGGTCAGGGCATATGCAAGAATCCATCAATAAATGCATAAATGAGTGGACACAGCAAATCAATGGTTCTTTCTCTCAAATCAATAAATTAAAAAATAAATATACAGCTGAAAATAATAAAGGGTATTTGACTAAGAGTGATGGTAAGCTCAAAGATGAGTAGTTGGATTCCAGATTTTGTACAGTTCAGAGATAGTTTATGGTCATCTTTCCTTAGTCTTAATATCAGAGTAAATGACAAGATCTCCCTAAATGTTTTTATATGTCACAGTTTATCTCTGAAGAAAAGAAAGCAGAAGCAGTTCTTTGTAGAATAAGTCTCCCTTTCTCCTCCCAAACTGTGCTCATAGGTATGATTAAATATAACAGAGCTAGGTAAAATGGATACCACATTTGCAGCAAGGAGCTGTATTTTCTTTCAGCCAATGCTTTGGAATAATCTGATGTCAGTTTGGGCATCGGTATTAAAACACTCCATTTAACTTCAGTCAAATGCAGCTGCAGAAATCTCATTTAAAAGACAGTTACTTTGCACTAAGAGCACCTGACTGGATAGTAGCCCATGGTGGTAACTAGCCAATCAGTTCGTGCATTTGATTCAAATTTCACAAGATAATTGTTTCATTTCCAGGTCTGTCTCTAGCTCACCATTGACCTTGGACTAATTGCTTAATCTCTCTTGGCTTCAGGTTTTCTATCTGGAAACTGGCAATAATAATAACTTCCAACTACATATCTCATCTGGGTATTGAGTGGCTTAATGGGGTCATGTTTGTAAGGTCCTAGAAAATTCCCAAGAGGAAAAGTTCTACCATGTTTGCAATTCTGGCTGGTGATGTTTCAGAACTGTAGGAAAAAAGGGCTGGATTTAATGGGATCATTATTACAGATGGGTGTTCTTTGTTCCCATATCACTAAGGAATGGAAACCTTTTGAAAGCAGACCTGCCCAAGACTATGAAATCTCTGATTCTCCTTTGTTTGTGCAATAATCTGGAACTCTTGAGGTGGGTCAGAATAGATGACATTTACTCAGAAGGAAGTACGTGCCAAGCGTTGTGTTAAACACCACAAACCTATTTTCTCATTTGTAGTCACAACAACCCAGGGAGGTAGGTACTGTTGGGAACCCCTTTTACAGGGAGATCAGGGTACCACGGTTTGGTGAAGTTAAGTTATCCAGTGCCATGTAGTTATTAAACAGAGAAGCCAGATTTCAATCCTCTCTCTGAATCAGACTCCTGTTCTCACTCAGTGCTGTCCAACAGAAAGTAATGTGAGCCATGCACACAATTTTACACTTGCTAGTCACCACATTTTTTAAAACCGTGAAAAGAAGCAGGAGAAAATAATTTCAATAGTATATATTTTAATCAAAAATATCCAAAATATTAACATTTCAACATAATCAATATAAAAAGTATTAATTAATGAGACATTTTAGAATTTTTTTTCACCTTAAAGCTTTGAAATTCAGCTTCTACTTTGTACTTCTGGCCAATCTTAATTTGGGCCAGCACGCTTTGTGTGTTCAACAGCAACACGTGGCTCATGACCTTGGTCCTGGGCATCGCAGCTCTAACCACTGCTCCACTGCGCCCGAGTCTTTGGAGACTGTGTCAGCCAGGTTTACCACTCCATTTACTGAAGAAGGAACGAATAGATTTTCCATTCTTAACAAAGGTAATAAAAGCAGAGTTTTAAAAGTGTAGCAGGGGTTAATTTTTACCTTCTCAATTTACCAAACAATTAATTTACCCTCAAAGGATAGCTTTTTCTTGGAACATTCAGCTACCTGAGCCTTTACTTTGTTATACATAATACATATATTTATACAAGTTCATGCAAATAAATAACCATGGAATGAATAACTGAGTGTATAAATGAATGCGTATGTTCACTACCATGGAAGAGGAAGATCTCTTAGGCAGGAAGATGTGTTAGCGTCATCAGAGCAAGAACTTTATCTAAGTTCTGCCCACCTTTGTAGCCCTTCCTGTCACACAGTGCCAGGCACGCAGGCTTGCAAGAAGTATTTTTTGTAGATAGAATAAACTGATGAATCCACATGTAAAATCTAGTTACTTAAAATTATTTTCCTAATGAGGTCCCCTAAAGGGAATATAGGTCCCTTTTTCCCCTCCTCCTCAATATGTGGATTTTAAGATCCAATGTCAACCCCTAACTGATTTATTTAAATTATTTAATTGTGTTTCCAAATGAAACAGTGTCAGAGAGACCATAGCAATCCAGAATTTACTTTTAAAATGTAGTTGTTGACTTTCCCACTGGTAGCCTCAAATATGTTGAAGCCAGATATCCTGTACATGTAGGTATAGGCCATAGGCTGCATCATCCATCACCCAGCCACACAGTGTTTTTTGTCTAAGAGAAACCCCTCATGTACTCTGTTCTTGGCTTGGACCTCAGCGGCTTACCCTCAAAGTGCTCCCAAAATCTCTGCTTGACTGACATACGGATTCTATTCTCACTCTAGAGCACTCATACATTAGTACATCAGTGTTCACTCCCCATGATTTCTTCCTGGCCTGACAAGATGTCCTGTCTCAAGGGAACCAAGGATGGTCTGAGATCAAACCTCCTCTAGTCTCTGGGGCCTCATCCAACCTCAGTGGAGAACAGGTTATCTGCCATTTACCTGACTTTGCCTCTTTTACTTAAATATTAATTTTCCTAAAACAACCAAATGTTGTATATTGTCAAAATTTTTTGAATTGAAAGCTATAAAACCCAATGCAAACTGATTTCATGGAAGGCAGATAAGGAGGGTTAATATGGGCCTCACCCCAGGGCTCCAAAGGGTCAGAAGACCAAGGCCTCATTTTCTTTCTTCATTTCTGGGGTCTGCTTACTTTTATGCTGCCTTCATTTTTAACACTGCTTATGTCATGTGGTCCTTTCCAACCCCTCACCTTGAAACTCCACACTTACAGTCAACCAGGTTAGTACCCTCAAAGGAAAGTTTATTCCCTTGTCTCACTTTTGCCAAAACAAAATTCTGAGATCGTCATTCATTGGTCTAATCTGTGTCACATGACTGGTCTTGGATTGTCCAGGTCTGAGTCGCATTCTCATAGCTTGAATCAGGAGGCGAAGGCAGCCTTGCCAAATCTCCTGGCCAGGAAAAGGAGTATAGGTGAATCCTCAAAGGACAATCAGGTTCCCCCACCAGAGGAAGGGGGAAACAATGCTGGACAGGCAACAGCTCTGAGTATCTAGATGAGGTGTCCTGTCTCCAGAGCTGACATAGTCCTTTATCTTCATTCTTTAATAACAGGTTTGCTTTTCCTCTATTGCTGTGACTCTCACACACCTCACTGTGTAGCGTTGATGAGCATTACCCTGCTCATCATTATTGTGCATGCCTCAATATCATGCTTTATTGTGAGCTCTTGAGAGCGGGAGCCATTGCTCATTCATTCTCCATGTCCAATACTTAGCATAATCTCTGGTACATAGTAGGATATCAAAAGAAGTTTAACAAAAAAACAGAGGAAGAAACAGATGTACTACTCAAGAATCAAACTCCTGGATTACGAGACCTCATTCAAAAATATGTTCACCATTTTATGGCCCGAGTGAAAACTTTCCACCACAAAGAGTGATGTTTGGAAGCAAATTAAAGAATATACTATTATGAGACTGAACAACTGGGTTCAAAACAAAATAAATAAATAAAAAGAAGCAATTGAATTGTGGCCATGTGACCACTTCATTAGGTATATGGCAATATGCAAATGAGCCTTCTGGTGGTGACCCACTGGGTGCAAGTAACCCTTCTATCTCGCTGACCCTCCCTGGGGCTTCTGGAGTGGCTCGCCAGCACAGGGAGACATCCCTAATGTTGAACTTGGTTCTTAAGCCCTTTAAACCCTGTTTTAAACCCACTGAGGAAAGAGGCTACAGGTTCAGTGACCTCGTCCAAGCAGCAGTAACATCAGGGATATATTCACAAACATGTTTTGGTATTCCATGTTGTACATACATTTGGGACTTTCTTATGGATGCTGTTCATATCTAGCACCTAGTGAGTGCTTAGTAATTACCGGTTGACTAAAATGGACAAGCCAACATGATCTGGCATATACAATGCTAATGGAATGAATGAATGAATGAATGAATGAATGAATGGGTATACCATAAATGCTTATTAAATGAGTGGTTGATGATCTACAGTAGATGGTCCATGGATATTTGTTGAATGAGAAAACAATACGATGAATGAATGAATGAATGAATGAGTGCATGAGTAGCCTATCAGTCCAGGTTACAGCCAGTACTTTCCATGTGGATTAAACTGTCTTCATTTCCTTTATCTATAATTCAGTCCCAACAAACAGACTCTCGGAATTTACGATTTGTTTCTATTTTCTGTTGTTGAATTTTGAAATAGATGCTGTTATCATATGGATTGATCCCATTTTAAATAGCAAAGAGATATATTCAAACATCCTTGAATGGAGCATGCAGAACAAGGAAGGGATGGCGCTTACGTGCCGACTAATCTCTGTTATGACAGATCTGCATGACGGAGAGGATCATGCTCCTGGGCTGAGAAGAAGAGGGTTGTCCACAAATGACATGTGAGTGGAGCCATCGTGTTCCTGTGTATATTCAGTAGATATATGTACCGGCTGGAATAGGTAAATTTAATCCTTTGCCATCATTCATTTCACTTTCTTGAATTCTGTGGTATTTCCAAGGAGTGACTGCTTTTCTTCTGGGTTAAGTAGAAATCTTTGCTTAAGTCAAAACCACTTACTTTAAATACATTCAGCGACATTGGGATCTTTTGCCCTGGGAGTGTTTCTCATGTTTTTCAAAGTCAATGAATTGTCACTTGACCTTAATGGACTCTTATAAAACACTGAATCAAGGATTAAACTGAGTGGAGGAAAAAAAAGCCTTTATCCAAAATTCATTGATTTATTGAGACAGATTTGGGAAATTATAACAGTGGCACTTTACTGAGCTTTGATGATTATAGTGGCAAAGCATACAAAATTAAAAAGACTTGGGATTTAATTCTGCTATTTAGAATTATTTGTGGTCTCTTTTAAGTAGGTTGATATTTTAGAAGTAAAATATCACATTAGAGTCACTCCAGTTAAAATTCGATAAGATGTGAGACAGTTATGATGTCAGAACATTTTTGAAAAGTTAAAAAATGCCATCAGCTTCTTAGATGTTTTGTGCACAGTTTGGTGTCAAGAAGACCAAGTAATTGACTAGATAGGTAAACTCTCGACTTTTTATTTGGATATTTGGCTATTATGCATCTCTTAAAAATTTTCTCATGCATTGGTTTTATATTAAAAAGTCAGTGTCACATAGCTGAAATTGACAGGAAGAGATGTTCACATTCTTAATCAGTCCTGAGATGCCAGGAGCACATGCTGCCTTAGGGCAAAGTCCATTTTAGCACGCACTCAAATGCGTCCTCCAGGTTGGCTTTCGAGGCCATTAAAGAAGGACTGTTCATTGCTTCTTCTCTGGAAGGAATAGATTTGATCTATATTAAATCTTCTTTGAACTGAATCTGAGCATTATCCAGCTGCTTTCTAGTGAGATCTATTCTCCTGCCAGCTAGTTTCACGACATGTTTAAGTCCAAAATTTTGGAAAAATATTACCGTTTTCTAGATCCTCCTTCCAGGGAAAAAAGGGAACTTAACTAGAGGTTAAAAAAACCTGCTATTACATACCCAAAGGAGTATGGCTGTGTAATGAGTTGTTTACGAACAAAAGTACTTCTTGCGAATACTTAATGCAGATTTCTAAATCCTAATACACAGATTTAGGCACACAATATTGAAAGTTGTGAATAATAGACAAGAAAAAAAAATCCCAGCTTTTTCTTCTCTCTCTCAGTTAAGAAATCTCCTTTCACGTTAGTAAAGAGACTTGCGTTCTCCAGAAATGGTAAATCTATGTCCTAAGTCCAGCATCTAGATGCCCAGTGGCCCATATAAAATATAGGATAGACAAGACTGACTGTTTTATAAAAGAAAAAAAGACCAGTGAAAACAACTTTTCAGAAAAAACAATGTGACAAGAGGGGAGAGTAGACGAATACTGTCTTTCTTCAGAGGAGAACTATTTCTCTTACCAGACTCAATCCACTTAAGGTAAGCCTTGTGTGGGAGAGGCCAGGGAAAAGTGTGGACATACTTCAAGAGCCAGGGAAATGCCTTTAAAAAAAGTTTTGTCTTTATTTATAGGTAAATTAAGTATGGTGGTTAAGTCTCTGTTATTTAGAGTCAAGTTAGCAAGGTTTAAGCATTTGCTTAGCCATTATCTGGCTATGGGCATGATCATTCATTCATTTATTCATTCATTCATTTTATTCTGAGCACTTTCTCTGTGCCAGTCACTGGAGGTTATAGCTTTGAACAAGGAAACTAAAACCCCTGCCCCTGGAACTTATGCTCTGGTGAGGAGAAACAGAAAACAAACAAATAAATAAACATACATATACATGAAATAAGATAATTTTAGACCAGGATGAAAGAAGAAAATCATACAGAGAACCATTGTCAGGGTGAGCTGGGCTGCATTAAATTAATATGTGCATTGAGGTGCTGACCTAAAAGGAGCGAGGGTGCCCAGCTCAGAGGAACAGCTTTTCAGGCAGATGGAACAGCGAAGGCAAAGGATACATTCTGATGAGACTCGCAGGCAGGTTGACTGGGTTAGGCTTTATCTGGTAAACGAGGGAGTCCTTGAACAATGTAAAGCAGGGGAATGATGTAGTTTGAACTATACTGGGGAGAGGGAACACTGTCCTCATCAGGGATAACACAGGAGGAGCACCAACAAGACCAAGCCCTTTTCAGAGAGCAGGGAATTCGAAAGACACTGCCCATACAAGGCCAGAATTTATGGTGGATGGCTCAGTATGGGCACTGTGGTTCATGATGGTGGTAGTGGAATGAGGGTGAGGAAGTCATGAATTCATAATAAGTCAGTTAATGAAATAAAGACAAATCTTTGAGAGCTCCACTGAATTGGACTTGAATCAGTCTTTCCTGGTGTGGCTGATTCTGGTGGTCTTCATGTTTGGTGTTCAGCAGAGTGAACTGGAAGCTTTCAAGACTCTTTCCTTTTAAGGTAAGTCGTGTGCAAGAGAGGCCAAGGGGGAAAGTGTGGGCACATTTGGGGAACCAGGGAAACACCTTTAAAAATAGTCTTGTCTTTATTTACAGGTAGTTAAAGTATGGTGGTTAAGCCTGTGTTATTTAGAGTCAGAGTACCAGGGTTCCAACTCTTAAGTTTGAATATCACATTATGTTGGGTTTACAGAAATTGCAATCTCTTTGAAACTTTCATTTTCTCTACATTGTGTGGATAATAATAGGAGTTACCTTGTGAAGTAGTAAAGATGAAACAAAGCAATAATAGGAGAGTTCACACAATGGGTGGTATCTGGTACATAGTAAGAGCTCAACAAGTATTACCAGCACTTATTATTATATAATACTCACTATTATCTCAGTGATTATTGGCCTCATCCTTATTCAATTCTGTCCTGCAGACATGGCAGGTAATCTTATAATAGCCTCTCACATTTCTGGCCATTTTCTGGGACAACTCATTTGTCTCAGGATTTTACCCAGGACCCAGGGACAGATATTCCCAGTGTTGACATAATCACAGCAGCTACTGCCATAAGCAGAGGCTGGATGGAGGCCTTTTGTAACATCACCTCAATTGTTAAAGCATCCCTAATATATTCTACTTCACAGGTGAGGAAATCAAGGCTCAGAGGGGGAAGTGACCCCTGTAGGGTTACCAGTCTGTAAGAGGCTGAGATAGAATTCAGACTCAGGTCTGTTTGACCCTGATATCACTTAAAATTCAAAACACTGAAGCATCCATTCAGTGCCCTCCTTGCCCCTATCACCACCCCCCGCCCTCCTCCCCCCCCCCCACACACAAGCACTGGACTATAAAAATAAAGAGGGCTCGGAGTAAGGAGGCCATTTTGATAAGTTAGGAGTCCCCATTGGAGGAAAGCTTGAGAATTTCAAGGAGCTTCCTTGAGTCGGCTCAGTGTCCAAATATATCCTCTAACCTCAAGGGAGCCTCCATATCTCCCAGGCCAGTGGCTGGTGGAAATACAATATGACAATATTACTTTGACTGTGGCCATGTGGTGGTGAGGAAGCTCCTGACCTCCTTCCGGCCTCTTTGTCCCTTTTAGTGCTCCATCTGGGGGCCCCTTGCAGGCAGCCCTGGATGGTCTTGACTCTGAGGTGAAGGAGTAAACATTTTGGGAGTCTTTATTAGTTCAGTTCAGAAGATGGAGCCTGTTTGTCCCTGGGGCCCATCCCTCTTTTATGGCCTCCAGTCCTTCTTGACAAATTCTAGTGACTGGAGAGAGAAAACTGCTTTCTACAGTGGATCATTAAAACACCACCATAAACCCAGGGCCATAAAATATTATTTGCCTGGTATAAAAAGGGGTAGATTTTCCCAGAGTGTCAACCCAGGCCCTGCTTTCTCCCACAGACAATGGTGGCACAGGGATGAGACCGTCTAAAAATTCCTTATCTTGCACTCTGTTTTGTGAAATAACCCCCTTGGGAGAGCAGCCAAAAATGTTGATTTATTTGTTCCACAGACTGGAACGCATTTTTAATGAATGGAGCATGGTGATGCCTTGCCAGTGTGTCTGCAGATGACTCAATCTGAGTACATATACCCAAATGCACACACGGTTTGTAAGGGGGAAAGGTGGAGTTCCCAAACCTGGAGAGTCTGTGGGACAGGATGGAGATAGAGATGTATGGATTTCCCTCGTTTGCACTGTTCATTGCCCAGCCAAATCAACAAATACCCATAGTGGAACTGGCTCTTGCAACTGAGCCTGGCTTTCCAGAGCAGCCACCCCTGTCTGAAATCTCAAAGTGGGTCTCAGTTTGTTCTCCTTGATATTTTTCCTCTGGAAATAATCCTTTCGTCCATGCATGGATTCATTCAGTCATTCAACAAATATTATTGAGCTCCTACTAAGTGCCAGGCACTGTTAGAGCCATGAAAACACTGTCCCAGAGCTTAATTACATCCTCACGGGGCATGATCTCAGCACACCCACTATTCATGTCATCAGACAAAATTCACAGTCCTTCATCTGAAGAACTTGGGGTCAGGTAGTTTTGTTGGAAATTTTGGAATTTTTCTGAAAGACAAAATAGGGCATATGATTATTTAGTTTGCAAAGAGCCCCCGTGAGGTCTGGGGAAGTACCCAGTAATCCAACACTGTTCATATTTCTTCTGTGAACAGTATGAACATTCACTCTAACTGGGATAAATTAATACTGTAAATGGCCTTGTCACGTGAGGTTTAGTTTTGCCACAAAAGGAGTTTTAAAATCTCTGTTTTCAGAGCTGCTTTTTATAGATGAGCAGGTACCCAGGTCCAGTGAGTGCCTGTCTCACCTAAGTGCTCCATGAGCATTTCTGTTCATTCTCCCTACATCCCTGATTTTCAAGGTCATCCTTGACATTTTCACTGCATCCCTGCCTGGTAGGTCATTACATTTCTCTTTTTCTTTGTTGTGTGATAGGTCATCTATTTCTGTTTTTGTTTGTTTGTTGTTTTATTGTTATTGTTGCATGCATATTTAAGACGATTCAGCAGCACTTAGAAGCTAAATTATTTGTCCAAGATTTCATAGCAAGAAAGCGGTGGAGAGGGGATTGGAACTCCAGGTGTCAGAGTTTATACTTTCGCACACTACCTAACACCATCTTCCACTAGAGGAAAGACAGCAAAGCAAGAAATGAAACTGTTAGGGCTGTGTCAACACAAACAAGCAAAGACACTTGGAAAGTCATCCAGGTAATTAAGAATGTAACAATTAAAAGAAAAGATTTGTGGTTGGGTAGCCAGTGTTTCTGGACTGGCTAGTATGAATGGATCAAGTTCTTACATTAATGACCCTGTCCCTCTTAAGAATAGTATCATCTAGGTGCACTGCCTCCAAGCACTTAGGTACCCAGTGACTTCAGCGCCCTCTAGGACAAGGGTGTCAAACTCATTTTCACCAGGGGCCACATCAGCCTTGCAGTTGCCTTCAAAGGCCCAAATGTAATTTTAGGACTGTATAAATGTAACCACTCCTTAACTAAAGGCAAGGAGCTCTATATTTGGTCCTTTGAAAGCAACAGCAAGGCTGATGTGGCCCCTGGTGAAAATGAGTTTGACACCCCTGCTCTAGGAGCTACAATCTTAGCCTACTCATTTCCTGTCACTTCTCAGTGTCTCTGCCCTCCCTGGAATTGGATCTGAGGAATGGATGCCCATAGGGCCTGTATGCTTCCCCAGCCAGGAGAGAATCCCAGACAGCGGTGGCTGAGCAAAGCAGAGTAGGGACAGGAACTGAGGGAGGGTGGATCTGCCAGGCAGAGACTCCCCTTGTTTAGACCCTCATCTCCAAAGGGCAGATTTCAGGCTATACTGGAAAACTTGATGACCTTCACAGTGGTCGTTAAGTGGTGAAGGCCTAGAGAAGGTGAAGGGAAAGTGGAATCAGGAGATGGAGAGATGTCCCAAGGGGACCTTTAATAACATTGGGCTCCCCCTCCTGAAGGCTGTGTGTGCCGCTGGAGAGAGCAAGCCCCTCTAGAGCAAAGGCATCTCTTGCAGTTTGTGCCAAGCCCACTCTTGACACTTTGGTGAGCCTGGTAAAGGAGGTCAGGGCTGGGAAGGAATCCAGTCAGCTGAGACAAGTAAGGACTAGGAAGTAACTGTGAAGGGCATGACAGTGTCACCAGAACCTCTCCCTGTCACGCTGGGATGGTCACCCTGGGGTGGGAATGGGGTAAGAAAATAGAAAAACAAAACAGCCACTACCCCGAAGTACCCAGGCAACGGAGTTTTCCCTTAAGGTGAAGTGCATGCCACATGGATGGCAGAAATTGAGGGGGGTGTGTGTTTGTTTGCCTGTCTGCCTTCCACCTGGAATGTCTGGGGAATGGGGAGGATTGAGAACAAGAATTGCACTCCAGTGTGAGGCCTTATTTGGGGGCCTGAAGGTGGAGACACACATCCACCAACCGTACTCAGACTGGGTTCCAACAATCACAGGTGACTGGACGTGTCTAGAAGTTCCAGTGCCCGGAACCCGGTTTTGCTGAAGTTCGCAGGCTTCTTTCTCACCTGAGGGCTCTCATCAAGATCCATCCCGAAAGACCACGAGTCCCATTCGGATGCACCGGGCTCCCGTTCAGTTCAATCATAGACCCAAGTACCCAAATCTACCTCACTGGGGGCTTTGCAGGATGTGTGCAACTACCTTATTCTCTAGCCCCGGAGCTTGGGGACCTTCCCCCAAGTAGTAAGAGTGCAGAGGAGGTTATCTAAGAGGTTCCTGACAACGCAGCAGCCCCCGTGCAGCCCCAGTGGAAGCGGCCTGGGACAGGCAAGCCAGAGTCCAGCCTTGGAAGTTGGGGTTCAGCCTCCCGCGAGTCGGTGGCTTCGGAAGAAGAGCAGAGAATCGGGCGACGGGCAGGCAGTGGCCGCGGAGTGGATCTCTCTCTTTCAGCAGATGCTTGGGGGATGGGGAGTCGAGAGATGGGGGCTCTTGCAGGGAGTGTATCCCGCCCCCTTGCACCCCAGCCCGTGGTACGACTTTAAAATCCTGCGAAGTTTGTCATAGGCCGGCCTCACCACGCATGCGCATAGGCAAAGTAGAGTTTTTTTCTTTCTTTTTTCCCCTTCTCTCTTTTCAGCAGCCCTTGGTTCTGCAACTTAAAAAAATATATATATATATATATACATACGTATATATATTTTTTCTTTTCTGAGAACACCAAGGGAAAGAGGAGTCCGGAAAGAGGGAGGGAGAGAGTGCGGTCGTTGGCCAGAAGGGCCGGGGGTGGGTCGGGGCGGGGGGGGGACGCGGTCGCTGCGGTCGGTCAGTCTGTCTGCGGGTCACAGGATCGCGTGGAAGTCTGCTGCAAACTGCGCGACGCCGCCCCCGCCGTCCGGAGTCCGGTTCTGCGCGGACGCTACCGGCGAGCTCCTCCCGTCGCCGTCGCCGCCGCCGCGGTGCCCTCCACCGCGAGCCGCCCGCCTGCTCGCTCTCCCTCCCCTCGGGCCAGGGCGCCAAACCCGGAGGTGGGCAGCCGTGCGGGCCGTGGACCTCCTGAGCTGAGCAGCTGCGGCGGAGCCCCTCACCTCTCTCCAGCCCCACGCCCTCCGTGCCCTGGCTTCGCGTCGCTCCCCGCCCTGGAAAGGCGGGGAAAGGAGGGGGATTAACCCGAAAAGAGAAAGAAGCGGGTGGGGAGGGGGGACCCGTGTCTACCCTGGGGCAATCGCCCTCCGAAACCACCGGGAGGCTGAACATCCGGGGACGACTACCCATTTTGCGCCCCCTTTTCGCCAAACCCTAAAATGAAAGGACAAAAGTTGGCGCTGACTTTTACAGCTCGGATGGCGACTTGTGCGTTTTCAGCGGCATCTCCCGGAGAAAAAGCCATGCGCGCCTGATTGTTCTGTGGCCCCAAAGCTGCAGTGTGTGTGCGTGTTTGTGTGTACACAGACGTCCACACACTCGCAGCCGCAAGATCAGCGCCTGGAAGCAGACGTTTCGGCCACAGACTTGGAAAGGAGGAGCTGGAGATCAGGAGGGCGGGAGCCGCCAGGAGTTTGCAGAATCCTTGGTGTGAATGAACTGGGGGCACCTGGGCGCAAGAATCGCCCCCCCTCCCGCCCCAGGCCAGAGTTGAGTAGTGGGGCATTTTTTTCACCCTCTTCTGAATAATTTTTTTTATTATTTGTTGTAAAGTCTTTTGCACAATCACGCCCACATTTGGGGTTGGAAAGCCCTAATTACCGCCGTCGCTGATGGACGTTGGAGAGGGAGCGCCTCGCCGCGGAACAGTCGCCTGCGCGCCCTCGTCGGACCCGCGACTCTCTTGTTGCGCGTTGGCCGGGCCCAGTCTCTGCTGCGAACCGGAGGGCTTCCGCGCTCCCTCGGTTCCTGGGCGCATCCCGGCGCTGCTCTGGCTCGGGACCCCAAATTCCGGCTCCAAAGACCGCTTCGGCTCCAATTCCCTGCGCCTGCCTGACGCGCCCCGGAGGAGCCAGCAGCTCTGTGCAGGACTGTCCCCCCAGGTTTAACCCAGCCGCTCCGCTTGGATTCCTCCGCTGCCCTTTCTCTGGTGGCGACTTCCTCTCCGGACCCCCTCCCCCTCGCCATGAAGGTAGGTGTTCAGTGCACCGCCGACGCTCGCCACTTTTTTTCCCTTGACTTTTTTTTTCTTATAGAAGTTAACTGAATCCCTCCACCACTCCCCACCTCTTCCTATCCCTCCATTTCTTCTACCGCCTGGAGAGGCTGGAAGTCCCGCGGGGATGGTAGGGACTCCTACCCCTTTGCCCCGCACCTCCTACACACTGCCTAGGATTCCCGTAGATCTCGTCTTGCCCCACTAAATGTTATGCAAACCTTTTCGACTTTGGAGAAAAAGTGGGGAAGAGCCACGGCAGAAAAACAGTGCGGTTCACGGATGACTTCCCTTTGGCCCTGAGAAACTCGAGTGTACTTACTATGTATATTTCAGAACAGGATAATGATTCAATTCAACAAGTATTTACCAAGTGCCCACTGAGCAGGCACCGAGAGGGTGTGTGGCCAGGGCTTGAAAAGGAGTAGGGGACTCCTTGGTTGGGAGACTGGGCAGCTGGACCAGGGGCCAACTGCCGCAGAGAAGCGGACCCCTCGCGCTCTGCAACTCGTCCTCGCCGGAAACCCTAGTGCTGCGGGCCCTGTACCTTTAAGAGTGCCTGGCGGGGGGCCAGCGCGCACCCCGGCGCGGGGAGCAGGGTCGCGTTATTAGCATTATTAGCCGCCACTGGGTGAGCTCTGCCACTTAGCAGCGGTGATGGGGGCAGGGAGTGCTGGCGGTGGTGGCTCTAATCCTGTCCGCTGGGAAATCGCGCCCTGGCCCCCTGCGCGGAATCTGCCTTGTCCTTTGGAAACATTTGGGCCTCTGAGTTGGGAGAGCGGGCGGGGGGCAGTTTGTGAACTCTTGTTTGTTTTAATTGTCAGTTGTATGTTAAAGCCGAGTCACACACTCCGAGGGTCACTGAGAGTTCACTTTTACGAAAAGTTAACATTTCTTCCTGCAATACAACTTGCAATTTTCCAAACACCTTTTCCTCTGTCTGTCCTCAAAGCTTAGATCCTTCCATTTTTGTTGATCTCTCCAATTTTAAGTTTTCTAGAAAATAAGGTTGAAATTAGAATTAGGATGTTTCTTAAAAGCAAACAAATTCTCCTTTCTCTCCAAAGCAGGTTTTAAAAACCTGAAAGCTTGAATACCCTGCGGCCTTGCTTTACTTTCTAAAACCAGTGTAGCATCGAGGCCCCTTCTCTTTCTTTACACGGACAACTGGTTTGGAAGTCACTCGTAGCCAGCGGTGGGATCGCACATCCTCAGCCCCTGCTCTACTGCCAACATTCACTGCGGCTCCAGCCAGATTTAGTTTCTAGACAGCCTCTGCCAAGGGAGTTCCGAGAGGGTACTGCTGAGAGCGCGCAAGCGATGGAGGGCCAGTGGAAATTGTTTGTCCGAGTGTGTGCATCTGTGCCCTGCGTGTGTGTGTGTGTGGGGGGGAGAAATAAAAGGTCAGTTTTTCTTGGGTCATGGGTATCCTAGCCTTAGTCCCGCATGGCCCCACAAAGGAGAACCCCATCTCCGGAAGCCCGACCCGAGAGTCTCTTTTACCGTTTTCGCTCCCTTCGTTGGAGCGCTTTGGTGCTCAAGGGGTTAGCAGAGTGCGCGCGGAGCTCAGCTTTTCCTGCAGCCTTGTCTTCCCCGCAGAGCGGTGCCGACTGCCCCCTATTGGCTGCCTTGAGGTAGGACGCCTCGGAGTCGGTTCGTTGGTGCGAGTTGGTGCTGTTCGCTTCTAGCTCCTACCTCTTCGCTCATTCCTCCTAACCACCATTTCCCACTCTCCGGAGGGCCGCTTGGAGGCCCGCAAAGGACCAGCTGCACTGCGCCTCCACTGCAAAACGGAAAGAGGCCAACGATCTGACCCAGCAAATTAGGCTTGGGCAAGTGGAGGAAGAGTTGGTATCTCTTCTCCAAAATGTAGGAACCAGAGCGTCAGAGGTCTTGGGTCTGGTCTTGGCGCCCTTACCAGTTTTCTCTGTCATCAGGACAAGTGTCGCTTTCTCTCGCCCTAAGATTCTTCGTCTATAAAAACATTGGAACTGTCTCCGAAGGGGGGGCAGGGTGGAACTGATGCTGAATTTTCTTTATCATTCAGCCAGACACTGATGATCTTCCTCTGGACAAAGTTGAGAGTGTGCTGAGAGAGATAGCCATTCCGTGTGAGAAGGTAGAAGCGGTGCGTGTGAGAGAGAGAAAAAGGGGGAGCGGGGTGGGAGGGAGAATCCTGGGATGTGGAGAGTCTTGTCCGTGGTGTGGAGGAGGGAAGGCAGGGAACGGGACTAGAGGACTAGGTCTAGCAACTGTTCCTTCCTTGGAGAACCCCGGTTACAGAACCTGCCGTTGTTTCTGAGTCCGGGCAGTCAGAGGCTGCTCAGGTTCCTTGCAGTGCTTTGGGCTACGGGAGCTCCCTCCACTTTGTCTCCCCCACTCCACTCCACTCCACTCCATCCCACCACAGCGCTGTGGATACACCTCGGCCACGGCCCCCCTTTACCCGGGCTAGAGGCATGGGGGGTGGGGAGCGCTGTTTCCTCGTCTGCTCCCCGAAAGCGGACCTCCTGTCAGCCTTGGCCGGCTCAGCCTTCATCATCCCCTCCCACTTCTCTTGCCGTTCTTGAGGCGGAGCGGCCCAACGTTGTGATTGCAACCGAATTTTTCTCCCGCAATTTCCCCCATCTCTCTCCTTGCTCCGGGGAGAGATCACAGTAGGGAAAACAAAGTTTATTTCCCACCAAGAGCTGCAACTCTCGGAGTCTCCT
Source organism: Carollia perspicillata (assembly GCA_004027735.1). NCBI lineage: Eukaryota > Metazoa > Chordata > Mammalia > Chiroptera > Phyllostomidae > Carollia > Carollia perspicillata. The sequence goes on along the minus strand of PVKM010004851.1, from coordinate 7,530 downwards.
ACCCCTTTCGATACCGCGAGTCCAGGTCAAACACACTTCCTCCAAGTGGGTCTCCCCCAACATTTCCACTCCCAGAGTGTTTGAGACACCTGGCCGAGAACAGCCTGGTGAAGGGAATGCCCAGACTAAGAGCGCCAGTGACCGAGGGTGGAAGATCTTCGGCTTTTCTTTGTGGAATTTCTTTTGAAGGGCGGCGGGGTTACGCGTGTGTTCGGATGCTTCGCGTCGCGCGCGAACGCCTGTGAACTTGTAATCAGCAGTCGGTTTCCTCTCTTTCACCCTTTATCACTCCCTACCCGCACCCAAGTTGATTTTTAAAAAGGGTTAGGAACACCTTTAATCCAAAGCGAAACCTGTGGAGGAGAGGCAGAATAAGCAGCCAATACAATGAACTGCTCAGGGTTGGAAACAGCGGCCCCAGACGTTCTACCCCCTGCCCCCCGCCTCCCCTCTCCTCTGCGCTTGAACCTCTCAAACGCACCCTCCTTCTCAACCCATACAGGGAACAGGTTCCGAGGATCCTTATAAAGTCGATTTTCCTCGGCCCTCTAAACGTTCGAAAACACTTAGTCCATTTTTTGGTAAACTCAGCTTTTGCCTACAACAAACTCCGGAGAGGTCCCATTGCGTTCTGTCTTTTCGGATCAGGTCTCCTGGTAAACAAGGCAAGGATGTTTACCCGACAGAGTCCATGTATTTATTAGTGAGTTCGCTGTGGGTTCTTTCAGTGTTTCAGACTTGTGGGGCCTTTTCTGGATTGCGCGGGGTTTCGAGCGGGAAGAGGGCCAAGGTGTTTCCCGGCAAGCGCGCGGGGTTAAGTGGAGACGCCACTCGCCCGACTCTTCTGCGGATCCCCTTGGGGAAACCTTTGGCTAACCCCCAGCCTGGAGCCGGGGAGACCCGAATCGCAGAGACCCAGCGGCCCACTCCCAGTTGGCCCCAGCTCTGGGAAGGGGTGGACTTCCCTCAGGGTCGTCGGCTGAGAGTGGGTTCGGTTTGTGTGGCTTTGCCTCTAACAAAGAGATCCGCTGTAATCCGCCGAATCTGTTATCAATTTCTCCGCTGCCCGCGCCCCGCCCCGCGCGCCCCGCCTGTCGGGAGGCTAGGAAAGTGCGCGCGGCCAGCAGCAGTCCGCGCAGCCGTCTCGGAAGCTCATCGGAGCGTGTGCATCTGTGCACGCGTGTGAGTGTATGAAAGTGCATGAGTGTATGCGCGCGCGGCTTCGGCCTATGGGGACCGTCGACTTTGCAGCTTGGGCCGCGAGTGAAGGCAGACCTTGCGGCCCACCCCCTCCCCCGGAGGAAACTTGACACTTTGGGCGGGGGTGGGGAGACCTAGACTTCACTCTCGACTGTTGGGGAAACCCCAGATTTCCATTCTCCGGGATGCTCCCACAGTTTAGCGGCATTTTGAGGACGAGTGGGCCATGGGCGTGGAGCCCTAGTTAGCGGGCACTGGGGACCGCATTAAGCATTTCCTCTCGGAGAAGCCCCGAGATCTCCGGGCCAAGGAGGCGGCTGGCCGGAAAAAGCCGTGGCAAGCTCCTGAATCCCTTGGTGTTCCCAAGGCAGCCTACGTCCCCTCAGTCCCTTCCACCGCGCAGGTTCCAGGCCAGACCCCCTTCCGCCGCCTGGAAGAGGCTCACCTATCCTTTCCCGAGGAAGGGGTCCCTTGGGAGCTGCGGGAAGTGCAGCGCGTCAGGGTTACACTTATCAGAGATATAACAGAGGATTTCGGAAACCCGCTCCTCCCACCCGCAGCCACTACCGCCTTGCTCCGCCGCCGCCTACAGGTGGAGAAGTCACCAGTGGGGGAAAAAGGCAGCGGAAGCTTCCAAGGCGGCCTCTGCCCCGAAATTCTTGACGACTGGAATCTTTGCCGCCCGTCCCTCTGCGCCCTGGAATTCAGTGGCTCAGCCGCGGCGCGGGAGCCAGCGCACCTCTGGCCCCGTCGGTCGGAGACTCACTTGAACCAGCTCTGGCCTCACCCTGTACCTTCACCGTTCGAGACAGAGCGAACCGAATCTTAATTGGGCTGGAGGGTGGAATGGGGGTGTTCCAAGACCAGGCTCACAATGCCGTGATGGTGAAGCGGCCGACAGCTCCATACCGGGACCAGAGGAAACTGGAGTCCCCCTTGGCTTCCTTTCCCTTTTCTCCTTGGCAGTCGCCCGGAGTGGGGACGGGAGGGGCGGAAGGGGGAGTGAAAAAGAGTTTGGAGGAGGATTGTGGGGAGAACAGCAGGACCCCGATTAGATCCTCTTCTTTCCTATAGGATGCCATCCTTTCTCTGGAATACTCGAAGTCCCAGGGAGTGCTCCGCTTTCTGGAATCCTTGGCTGGGAGAGCAGCGCCCTCTCCCCTTTGACTGATATGCCCCCCATCTCCATCTCCCCGCTCCAATCTGGCAGAAGAGCCTGCTAAGGAAACCCAGGCTTCCCTCCCCCCTCTGGAAGTGGCTTCGCCCAAAGCGGCCAGTAAACTGATTATGAAACATACGATGTTAATTCAGAGCTGCATTTCCCAGCTGGGCACTTTCTCGCGCGCTGCTCCCCCGGGCCTCGCCCCCCACCCCCTGCCCTTCCCTCCTGCGTCCTGCCCCCACCCCCACCCCCACCCCCGCGCCGGCCACCCCGCCTCCTTCGCAGCCGCCGCCGGCGCGCTCCACTCTCCTTCGCGCTCCTCTTGCCCTTGGAATTAATTCAGGCTCCACTTGTTGCTCGGCCCAGGTCGGGGAGAGGACGAGGGTGGCGGCGGGTTCCCAAGTGAATTCCCGTGGAGGGACTGAGCACAGCGCGAACTAGAAGGGAGCGAGGGGGTGCGGGACTCGAGCAAGCAGGAAGGAGGCAGCGCCTGGCACCGGGGCTTTGACTCAACAGCTTTGAGACGTGATGGTAATCGCTGCCGTGCCCCGCGCGCAGGATCCCAGCGAAATCAGATTTCCTGGTGAGGTTGCGTGGGTGGATTAATTTGGAAAAAAAGAAACTGCCTATATCTTCTCATCAGAAAGTCACGGAGGAGAAGCGCAGTCCATCAACAGTAAACTTAAGAGACCTGGATGCTTCCGCTGTTTAAACTTGTATGCTCGAAAATTATCTGAGAGGCAATAAACATCTGCTTCTTTCTTCCCTCTCCAGAAGTCGATTGGAATATTAAGCCCAGGAGTTGCTTTGGGGACGGCTCGAAGTGCAATGTCTTCCAAGTTCTTCCTAATGGCTTTGGCCATATTTTTCTCCTTCGCCCAGGTTGTAATAGAAGCCAATTCTTGGTGGTAAGTTCATCATATGTACATATTTTATTGTTTTTAAAATACTCATTTGTACAATACTGCAATATTTAAGCTGAATCGTGACTTTTGGCACATATAATACATTTTATTTACATGTATTTTTAAGTAAGAATTTTCTTTTAATTTGCTAGTATGGTCAAGTTTATCTTCAGCTCCACAAGGAATCAGAACCTATAAATCTAGATCTTTTTCTCTGAGGCCCTTGTTCAGATGTATACATCATATAATAAAATGGAACCAAAATTCAATTATCTAATAATTGAAAGCTTATCTATTAAATTTACTCTTTGCTACCCCTAGGTAGTAAAAGTGAGTTCCACCTTTTATTTTTCTGTCACTTGAGGTTATTAACCTTCAGGGTCTAATGTAGGGAGAGTTTTAGGAAGGCAGCTAACCTCCAAGTCAAAAAGTATTTAGGTTCAGAATCCGATCAAGAAAAGGTGAAACCGAAGTAGCCAAAAGTCCCTGAACGAGGGTGTCTTTCTGGTAAGGCCCTTGGAGATCGGCTGCAGTGTATCCAGAGGATTGTTTGTGACGGCGTTCTGGAGATTTTTCCCTGTGAATGAACAGTGTTTTTCTGACTGTCAAACATGACTTCTGTTCACTGGATACCCTGTCGTGGGTCCTTCACGATCCTATATAAGGAGCCCTTTTAAAATGTCCAGAGCATGGTGAATTTTCTGAAGTTTACATACTTGTCCCACTGTTCTTCCATCAGTCAGAAGGAACTGCTATCTGCCGCCCGTGTCTAATTGTGCCTCCCTTCGGCATTCATACGTTTTCAAGGCAAATCGGTCCAGTTTGTGGAGGAAAGTGAGTCAGTTTCTTTAAGGTCAGAGGCTTGTCCTGAGACCGATGTTTGCCTCTTTTCTGAGTGGAGTTTGGAAATACTGGTTCAGGTATATGGCGAGGGGGGGAGGAGGTGGGCAAGGAAGGGAGCGAAAACTCTAACTGAGGAGCCAGATGGCGGAATGGGGACTACACAATACCTCTGTTTTCTGAGTGGAGCTGAAACAGAGGAGTTTTATGAAGCCCTTCTCATACTTTGTCATGAGGACAAGCAGGAGAGAAAAGCATCTGTGTGCTTAGAGCTATGTCTTGCTGACATGCTTTCTGGGGGCCCACCTCAAGAGTTCACGTAAATCTTGAATGCACATCTCCCCCCACCCCTTCGCAGGTCCCTAGGTATGAATAACCCTGTTCAGATGTCAGAAGTATATATCATAGGAGCGCAGCCTCTCTGCAGCCAATTGGCAGGACTTTCTCAAGGACAGAAGAAACTATGCCACTTGTACCAGGACCACATGCAGTACATCGGGGAAGGCGCGAAGACAGGCATCAAAGAATGCCAGTATCAGTTCCGACATCGGCGATGGAACTGCAGCACCGTGGATAACACCTCCGTGTTTGGCAGGGTTATGCAGATAGGTAGGAGACCATTTAACATATTTTTAAATATATGTAACTTTTCTCCTAGAAAAGTCATTAGGGTTTACTGATCAGCTTCATCAGCAGGGAATCTTCCAGCAGAGCAGTGGCTGGGGGATTAGTGTCATTGTTGCCACTTGTGTTAATTCCTGTTCCTACACTTGGTTCACCTTCTGGACTTCTTTAACCCAATCAGGAGAGACCATCTAAGACACCTTTGTTTTATTCTGAACACTTAATTTTTCTAAGAAACGTGTTGGTTACAATAGAAACAGCATACTTACTTTGGCTTCTCAAAAGTAGATGAGGAAAGCTGAGTCATTTATATTCTTTTAAGCGTCAAAACTCTTAACTGTAAGCAGTTTCCTAACTTAAGCTGCAGTTCAAATGGCCAAACTAAAAATCATCATCTTTCAGAATGCTGGGCATGTTGGAAGTGATTCAGGGTCTAATTTCCCTAATATAGATAGTCCCTGAGGCTAGAGAGAGATATATGTTAAACGCTTTATTTTTAGTTTCAGAAAGAATTTTAATTAGAAGTAGTCCAATTTACATTTGTGATTTTGGCAATTGATATGATGTAAAAGCACATACTTCAGACCTCAACCTAGAAACTTTAAAAAAAAACACTTTAAATGTATCACAGTCCGATTATTTTAAGTGTGTTGCTAAACTTGTTATTCCATTCAGGGAGGAGATAACGTTAAAACTAGACTAAAGGCAAAGAATTTGAAAAATCATTTTGCCTCTGGTTTGGTTTCATAGCATAAAGTACTATTTGACAGATGAGGTCCTGTGTATGTTTTCTAGTGTGAATATTCTAGGCCTCTTTACTTTTATGCAAACAAGCCCTTATAATTAATATGACTGCAGTGACTCCTAAAATAAAAAGTAATTTATCAAAGCAATTAACTGTTTATACTGACTGAAGATAAAAAGTGGCTTAACATCCGTTACAGATGGATAAAATGATTTTTAAAAAAAACCCTGAAACGTGCATTCATTGAGAACAGAAAAAGAGTTGTCAGTGGTTGTTTGAGCCAAGCAGCTTCATAAACTAAAATAATACAGGACTGGAAGCCAGTTCTCTAATTGAATGGGAAAATGGTCTGACGCCCTAGCCTGCAAAGTTTCATAGGGCTTTGTCCTTCCTGTTAATGATTAAAATGTGCTAATGTATATACCGGGATCAGAATCCAGTTCAGCTTCAGGAACACAGGAGTTTTTCCCTGAATATAGGCTGCGCTATGTAGTTAACTGGGGGTGTGGTGGAGATTTAATTCCCCTGCGTTTTAATATTGTGAGTGAACAAGACACTTTAAAAAAAAAAAGTTATATCAGAATAGTAAATTATCAGCTTTCCCCCCTAGCATTTGCTTATATGTTCCCCCTAACCTGCCTGCAAAGTATGGGACCACTTTTTCACAAGTATATGAGTTAGCAAAAATCATACACCTCTGATGGTAACCAGAAAGGAAAACAGCAATTGGAACTATTTTTCTATGCAGTCTCTGGAACACAGCTTTGATTTAAGATCCTCTTCTCTTCTTTATACGTAGCCTGTCTGGGGCCAAAATATTCAGAATAAGCTATCATTTGCTAAGTGGATTTGAGTTCTGCTGGAGATTTATTTAAACTGTGGTCCAAGATTCAAAGAGCCTCCTTCCTCGGGGAACAAGCAGAACCCTTGGTACAAAGGCCTATGTTTAATTGTCCCTTGCAAGTATACTTTCTGGTCCTCAGCTGTGTGGTACCACCATCTGGATTGAAAGGAAGTGGGTGGGACAGCCTCTGAGCGAGCCCTGCTAGATATGATCACCAAGTCAGCTGCTGTCCTGGGAAGATGCAGCATCTCCCTTGCCCAAAGTTCCCCAGGTGCTTGGGGCCTCAGGACAGGAAGCTGCTGCTTGGGGGCTTGTGTTGGAACACCAACAGGGCCTTCTCCATTTATTTAAAATAAAGTTGGAGAGAAGAAAAAAACAGAATAAGCTTTTGGTGGAAAAGTAATATGGACCCAACCCCAAGTAGGAGAGTTACTTAGCTTTCTATTTAAGGGTACACTGAAGAAAACGAGCTAAGGCAAAGTTCAGAATACCTTTAAGGCTGAAAGGGGTGTGTGTGTGTGTGTGTGTGTGTGTGTGTGTGCCTACTCCAAAGTTCTTAGTACAGCAGGGACATGGCCAGCAATTCTTGTCCGTGAGAATCTGACCCTGTGATCGGGCCAGTGTCTGAGAAACTCAGGGCTGACACTTCCAACCCCTCCTCAACTCATTTTTCTAGGGTGCCAGTTGCCTTGAAGGCACTGTACACAATCGCCTTGTGAAGTGCTCACTCTTCGTTTTGGAACCTTCCTCATTTTTCATCATGCTGCCCTTTCTTCCCGCTTTTGTCTCTGTCTCTTCTTTGTTTCCATGCTGTGAAAAGATATGTCAGAAAGGCGCCATTTTTAAGGAGAGTGAGGATGGGAGAGGATGTAGATTCGCAGGGAGGGAAACCTAACTGAAGCATCAGTATTCCCTCCAGGATGGCTGTATCCACAGGCTGTTAGCCAAAGAGCACTTTTCAAACAGATATTTCCCTGTAGTGACCAGTTAGCTTAGAGACTTCTACCAGGTTTGTATTTTGGATCAAGAAAAAAAGGAAATGCTCAAGATAGACTTCTGAAACAAACAGCATTATTGTGTTTTGTATAAAAGACCTTTTATGCTTTGTATACTCACAAGACAGTGTCTTATTTTCCTGTATCTCTGAAGGGTTGTTTATCTACTCTTCTTCTAGCTACCTCTTTATTCTATAAGCCTCCCATCCAGGGCC
>PVKM010004850.1:0-50313 GCA_004027735.1 Carollia perspicillata | reverse complement strand
AGGTGGAAGGCTGCCCCAAGAACCCAGGATGAAGTGTCCGCATAACCCAATCTCCCCACACTTCCTCTCTTTAAATGCAGGACCTCTTTCCGAGGGGTCTCTGGAGAGGTGTCTCTGCTGGCTGGGTTTTTCAGCAGGTCACTGCCTGCCCCAGGCCCCAGGGGCAGATGCTCTTCCAGTTCTAACCCATGATATGCTGTAGGCTTCCCACCTATTCTTCCCTCGCCCCCCACCCCTGCGCCCCAATATTACACAGTGTGATTCCTGGGACTTTCTTCCCAAGATTTACCCTAGGAAGTCCACCATTTAAGAGCTCAATTGCAATGGCTCGTATCTCAAAAGTTTCATATTTAGAGCTCAAGTTGCATTTTTCCAGGGGAACAGTATTATAATTGTTGGTTACCTTCCCAGGTCCATTCGGAAATGCCAACATAACTCGTGTCATGGCTCAACCTCCCAGAAACCTGCTGGTCCTTGAGCCTCTGCGTTCCATCCCCACACTGAGCAGATCTCACCAGCCCTCCAAGTATTTCACGTGCTCAGTTACCTCCCCTTCTCACTGCTCTCTCCCCTCGCTCCATAAGCAAAACTCACAAGTCTGCGAATTCCTAAAGGTAAACCCCATCCAGCCAGGTGTCAGGAGGGAAGAAATATCGAACACATCGCCACTGATGAATGTCCTCACGGGAAGTCCTGGAACCCTTCCAAAAGGAGTGGCACTTTTCACTGAGAATGCTGAGAAACTCAGACAAACCCCTGTAGGGTAGTTGGTGTTCCAGGTGGGGTCACAGAAGGGGATGAAAACCTTTGGACACTTTTTTTCTTTTTTGGAGGAGGAGGGAATGTCCCTGCAGACAGATTGGTGGGAACCCTTGGGTTAATACTATCTTTTTCTGTATTTTTCACCCACTAGTTTTCCAAAACATTTTTTTATGCTTTTGTGTGATGCTTCCCACCACCGGAACAGCAGCCTCTGTGCCACAGAGTCACACAGGGAGCTGATTTGATGACACCACTGCTGGGTGGGAAAACTAGGCAGGACTGGCCCCCACCTTAGGGACTGAGGACTCAGGCACAGGGCTCTAACCTCGGGACCCAGATCCCCCATTTGCACCACACCTGTACCTTTCGCCTCTGTGGTCCAGCACTGCGGGAGGCCCAGGCATAACTAGAGAGAGTGTTGTCAGTCTGCCACAAGACAGGCAGGCTGTGCCACGGGAATTTCTCAGAATCTCTGTGATGAGCACGGTTTTTCTGTGTAAGCAACCCGCATGGGAAGCAGTAGGCTGCTTGTTGAAGGTGGCGTCGGAAGGAGGGAAGATATATTTAATATCATTAGGCCTGAGGCATGCGTGATAGCCAGAGACGACTTTGCCACTGGAATTATAAGGGCTTTACATGTATTATCATAATCCTTCCAGAATTTGGGGGGAAACTTACTATTATCATCACTCCCATTAAACGGTAAGAAAGCAGAGATACCTGTTTAATAACTTGCCTTACATAAGACTAGTGTTGTCGCTGGTAAATGGCAGTCAGGATTTGAAGCCAGCGATGAAGGGTCTGGATTCAGCCACTGTCTGACACGCTTCTGAAATCCTCAGAGCCTGGTGTGTGTAGCCACAGGGTCCACGTGGCCCTGAAGCCAGTCTTTCCACGTGAGGGTAGCACTGAGGGGAAGGCCTTTCTCCTGGACCACATGTAGGAGTGTCCAGCCGGCCCTGGCCTCTCCTTCTTCCCAAGGTTACAGCATACCCTGCCCTTCCCTAATTGACACTACTTTTTTTTTTCTTCTTCAGACATGTTAATATGTTGAAACTGGCAACTGCTGGAGTCTTGCTGGCCTAGATGCCCCATCTTATCTCTCAGACAGCCCTGCATATCTGGGCTCTGATTAGTGGTGCCGACTCTCAAAGGTATCCCTTATTGACCTCATTTCTCAGTTCAGGGTGGGACTACCACACCTCGGCCCCTTCACACTCACAATTAACATAGATTATACTCTCCTGGGTCTCCCTTTGTAATGAATGGCCACTAGAAAGGACCAAAAAGACTTTCAGCTTCCTCACTTTTGTAAGTGTGGCATTTGAAGTTCATAGTAGAGCCATAGCAGACCCAAGGCCACATAGGGAGTTTGTGGCAAAGTCACAACTCAGTTACCGTGGGTACATGTCCAACTTCAGCATTCTAGACATTCTACCCGGTGCCTTATCCCACCGCCTTTTTAAACTTGATATATTTTGCTTAGCTCTGTGTCTTGTTCTGTTTCTTCCTTCTGTCCTACATTAGGATCCTCCAGTGTGTGCCCCTTTCCCAGGGGAGATGCATTCTCCTACAGATGTTTGAACAGACTTAGACTTGCAGGAAACAGGTCACACAATCCTCAGTTCCTCAGAACCAAGGTTACGTGCCCCTCCCTCCAGCAGCACATGCAGCCATTTGTCCCACAAGCACCATGAGCCGGGCACTCTCCTAGGTGCTACAGTAACGGGAGCCGACAAACTGACAAAGGCATGCCCTAGGAGGCTTATACTGCACCGGGTGGTAGGGTGGAGGCAGAGAGAGACTGCAGACATGAGACACTTTCATGGAGAAGTAGGAGGAAAATAAAATGGAGACATAGGATCAAGAAGGATTAGGGGGCAAGGGACACCTGCGGAGCAATGGCTGTCAGGGAAAGTCTTTGTGGGGAGGTGACTGCAGGGCTGAGACATGGGTGGTAAGAGGAAAGTCTCACAAAGATCTAGGGAGGAGGGTCCAGGGACAAGGAAGAGCCAGTGCAAAGCACCTGAGACAGAAGCAGGCTTGTCTGGTTCAAGGGACCCAAAGCAGGTCTGGGTGGCTGGGGCAGCCTGTGGGAGGGAGAGCGAGGCAGGAGAAGGGATCAGAGATGGCCGGACCAGATCACTGGTAAAGCCCCGGAGGACTGCGACACAGGCCGTCCTGCTTGTCTTCTCTGAGGTTCAACCACCACGATATTTAGGGTTGTCAGGGATTATCTTGATTTCAAAGATTGCTTCCTCGTACCAACTGAGTAAACTTCTACTGGTTAGGGCACATGCTTCAATATTTAGGTTTGGAAAATATCATCATCGTGTTTTTGGCACTCTTCCCTAAACAGTGGGTTGAGCATCATCAGGGCGATTACCCAACAGACAGGCTGGACAGTGACTATAAGGTGAACAGTGAAGAGAAATGCAGAGCTCTGGACACCTGCGGGTAAATTAGAGAAAGGGATGAGGGAGCAGGAGGGGTGTGAGAAATGTAAAACTCTTAAGGCGAGTCCCACCTGTGTAAATACATGTTGACTAAATGCTAATTGACTACCTACTCGTGTACAATCATAATGCTGGGTTAGTGATCCTTATTTTAAAGATGAAACATTGAGACTGGTGGATGGCCCGGGAGCAGAAGGCTGAGCAGATTCTTTCTTCTCTGGCGTGCCCCAATTGGCTAACAGATACTTAATCAGTATTAAGTGGGTTGGCAAACACCCTGTATTGCACATTTCTGGCATTTACCTGTGCGGGTCCTTGATGAACTAGATAGACCACCACCTAGACTATCAGCTGACCAGTCAGCCAGGTGAGAGTTACTTGGTTGCTCGAAGTGTTTGGAATGTTGCAGAGGGGACTTTCCCAGCATCAGACTCGCCCGAGGCAGAATTTAAAGCACTTAGGTGTTTACCCTCCACCTTCTCTAATTGTTATTCACTCCTTTTACGTCCCTTGCATACCAACCTGCTGTTGAAACAAACCTTATACCAGCCTTTTAAGATCTGCAATATGAATTGAAAGATTTCTGAAGGGTTGATACGTTTGAACCTTAAAAAAAATCTGTAGAATTCTAGGTTAGATCCCATATTAAAGATGCTGAACATATTCTAGGAAGTTTTTAGCAGCTTGGCCCAAATGGGCACTCAGGGTGTCCTGGTACAATGGTGAAGAGGATTAAGAAATTGAAGTTTCTCCTATACACATCTTTAAAAAAGATATGAGGTGAAATTGGCATGAAATTCCAATAAATTGTTCAGGATCCTGCTAGGCTACCATTTAGACTCCAAAAGAGGTTGATTGTTAATGTGCTTTCGGAACTTCGGAAGCACCGTCTCCTCCACTTGTATGGAATCCTCCCTGTGCATTCTCCCTTGATCCACAAAAAACCTTTTCCCCTTCGCTGCCTCGCAACCAGGTAGCCCACTTATTCCCCCATCACCCAGCTTGTTTCCTCCACTGGCGCAGATGCCCCCAGATAATCTCTCCATTAACCCCTTGTACCGAACTCTTAGGCCATTGATATGGCCACATATACATCATCGTTTTTCCTGAACTGAATTCTCATCTTTTCCTTCTATTTCCTAACTCCAGCTGAAACTTGGGTTTGTTCCCAAATACTCCGTCTCCCACCCACTGTATTCTCTGGCAAGAACCTCACCTTCTTGGACGGCCCTGGAAGTCTTGTGAAGGTGACACCCACATTTCTGACACCTAATAATACTTCATACTATGGAGTGTTGACGGCCTTGCATTTTTCATTATTTAGCACACTCTAGTACTTTCTTCAAGTTATGTTCTATCTTTTCCTTAAAACCTCTAGCAATCTAGAAATTTTGGGGTGCTTTAATCTCCAGGCTTTTATTTTTCCTTTTTTAATATATTTCTTCATTATCATCAGTCTGACGCAAGTATTTTTAAGGAAGCTTCATTATATTCTGCTTCTAACTTCATCTGTGATGTGGAACCAGTCCCTCCACTTCCAGACCTTAGGTGAGCCTGAATTTTTGTTCTAATTTGGTAGATTGATAGGAAATAGCAAGGATTAATGACCCAGTTAGTAAGTAACTATCGAGTGACCGTAGGTTTTAGAATCGAGAGTGTAAATGTGAAGCTAAGGCAGTTTGCGGTGGACAAACTGCGTTTCATAAAAGAGGAAGGTTTTGAGCCAAGTCCTCCGGAAGTGCAGGCTTTGGAGAATGAGATAAGAGAGAACAAACATTCGTAGCAGAAGAAACTACTTGGTTAAAGCAGGAAGAGAGGGAGGTACAGGTTATCTTTACTCAGCAGTGGGCTGGTCAGCTTAGATGGGTGTTGGAAAGAAGTACGGCAAGTATCTAGTGAAAAGAGAGTCTTATTAGTTAGAATGTTTGGCTCCAAATGATAGAAACCCAAACAGCACTAAACACCAAGGGAAAAAAATGCACCTGCTCAAGTTGCCTGTCCACTAAGGCCAATAGAAAGGCTAACCTCAAGCGCAGCTGGAATTGAGTCCAGCACACATTACCCTCTCAATTGCACAAGGCCAAACCACCGCCACGGGCAGCTCAGCTCCTGGGAAGAAAAGGGCTCTTTTCTCCTTATCTCAATTAGAAAATGATCCACATGAAGAGAGAACTCAGATAATTCAGTTTAGGTCACAAATCTACACTGGTGGCCAGAGATAGATACCATGATTGGCAGTCCCCAATAGAGTGTCAATGGCTGGAATGGGGATGGCAAAGAATTCACAAAAAAAGCAGGGGTATGATTATCAGAAGGAGGTGGGAAGAGGGCTGGGCTGACCAAATAATAGCTCTCCACTACAGATAGGTTGGAACCTATCTACTCTGTGGAATTTATCCTAAAAGTACTGAGAAGCCACTGATCCTTCCTAATCAAGGGAAAGAGGTATAATTTAAAAAAATACTGGGTAAAATAAATCTTTTGACAGAATGAGGAATTGGGTTGCTTGGGAAAGATTGAAGTACCTTGGCATGATTTATTGCATACAATAAGAACCCAAATCTCTGGGAGTACTGAAGACAGGAAAATAACTCGGAAAGATTATTCAATAGCCTAGGCAGAGATAATGAAGAATTTCTATTTGTGTGGAAATAAAAGAGATGGTTTAAAGAAAGATTGAACAGGTTGTGGTAATCTACTGGACAGAAAACTAGAAAGAGGAGAAGTCAATGAATTAATAATTAGCTTCTATTAAATCTTTGCACTATGTCAGGCCTGGTATGTGCATAGTATATATGTCCTTGGTCACAGACTGCAACCATTTGACGTGGGTAAGGTTACCCCATGTTGCAGATGAAAATGTTGAGTCCAACAAGATCACACCGCTGGTAAGTGTGTGAGTTAGAGTTCAAACCTGGTAATAACTTAGTTCTGTTTGACCGAAAACTCACACCTTTTATTTGTTACAGTAAACTAGGTATGAGCTTAGGTGGCCAGGAAGAAGGTAACAGAAGTCATCCAGAGGTGACATGGGCTCTGTTTAGATTTGTTGAGTTCGAGGGAATGGTAGAGCAAGCAACAAGTAGTATCCTAAAGGCACTGAAGTCCAGAGCCTGGGTAGGGGCATTCTGATGTTGTTTGCTTAGACTAAAATCTCATGTGATCACAGAAGAAACTTTAGGGAGAAAACGATTGTGGCTCCTTGGTAATGAGAGCCAGCAAACGAAAAGTCAAAGACGGATGCTAGTAACATGTTGAAAGCAGAACTGACAAAGCCTGCCCGTAGATTTGGATGTGGGGAGCAATGGTAAACTTGGTTATGGAGAGAATGCTTCATAACTATGTTAACTTTTGAATTGTTTCTTTGCATAATTAAACTAGAGTTATGTAAAAATAGTACCAATTAACCACAAAACTTGGAAGCTCAGAGGCAGAACACACATCTGAAGTCAAAGGGCTACTGCCCTACTTCTGCAATGAAAAATTAAGCCCTTCAAAGCATCACAAGACATTGTGTTTATATACAGTGTTCACTGGACGAAGCCCCAAGCCTCAAAGCTCTGGTCTGCCTGGTGAAAGAACAAAGAAACTAGAGCAAGCAAAGGGCAGAGCCTGGAGACCATCCCAGGCAGCCACCTCCTTCCTCCATCCCCATGGGTGTAAAGACTTTGCACTGCAGGGGCGGAGAATGGTGGGGACAGTGCCCAGGAAGGAATTCTCCCAGGACCACATTAGAATAGAATGGCCAGTTTCAGGACTAGCCGGATGACTGGTGCAGAGAATAGTGAGGAAAAATACTTTCAGAAGTATTTTAAAGGAGAAAACAAATTATCACAGGCTGACTACAATTTCACTTTTTGGATATTTGTTAAATCTTAGTTTCTTGAGGGCAGGGGCTATGGTTTAAAATTGTTTAGCTGTTGCCCAGGCTGCTGTGGCTCAGTGGATTGAGTGCTGGCCTGTGAACCAGAGAGTCGCTGGTTCAATTCCCAGTCAGGACACATGCCTGGGTTGCAGACCAGGTCCCCAGTAGAGGGTGTGAGAGAGGAAACCACGCATTGATGTTTCTCTCCCTCTCTTTCTCCTTCTCTTCCCCCGTCTCTATAAATAAATAAATAAATAAATACAATCTTTAAATTTTTTTTTTAGCTATTATAGACTTAAAGAGCTTCAAGGTAACATCTAATAGTTAGTTGTTCCCAAACTTTGGAAGGACTTAGAGTCATCTAGGGAGCATGTTAAAAAGACAGGCATTGAATTCAATAATTCCTTCTACACTTATTAGCAGACAAACTTCTAAAGTGAGAAACTTTGTTCTACATATAATTATTTTGTTGCTGTTGCTTTTAATTTCACTATAATATAGATTCTTATTTAAAATGCTATAATCCATTAATATCACTATTTTGTTTTCTGCTCAGATATACGAAATTTGGCCAGTAGGAGCCTCTTCAAGGTTACTGCCGTGTTCTTTCTACAGATCCCTATAGTCTTTAGACACATTTTTCTTTTTCTTTTTCTTTCTGGCATGACCGAACTATTCCAGGATCAACTTGTATTTTGTGTGTTGAACTCCAGGAGCAACCATTCCTTAAGGAGTTCTGGTTCCTTTTAGTGTGAAATGTTATTTAAAAGCCAAGATCTGGAGAGTAAATGTGCTTATTTCTACTGCTATAAAAGAAAGAGTTTGCCCTGGCCAGGTAGCTCAGTTGGTTAGAGCATCAGTTTGATGCACTGAAGTTGCAGGTTTGATCCCTGGTCAGGGCACATAAAAGAATCAACCAAAGAATGCATAAAGTTGAACACTAAGTTGATATGTCTCTCTCCCTCTGTCTTTCTCTCTCTTTCTCAAATTTAAAAAAAAAAAACAAGATAGAGGTCATATTCATATTCCCAATTCAAATTCAACGCCATAAGGTACTTCCTTACTTTTTCTTATTCCATATTTGTCTCTCAATATGGAGAATGTGGAAAATCTGGTTCTCAAAATGCCAATATATTTATTCATATTACTATGTCCTACAATATAGAAACAAATTGTTTCATAATTACTATTACTGTTGCAAGAGCAATACCAACAATAAACCTATTCGGTAAGTTCCAAATGTCTTTGCAGTTTGTTTTGTCCTTAGGTTATATTCCAATAAAGGTGCACAGGGCACCATGCAGATGCTCGATCCAATCTGCCATCTACATATCTAGACGTGGGGCAGCAGGCAGGTCCACAGGGTGGGGCCCTGCAAAGCAAGTGGCCTGCACTCCTCCGAAATGCCAAGTCAGGTAAGACGAAAACAGGGTGGAATTTTCTAAAGGAAAGGAATCTAAAGAGACACGAAAACAAAATGAAGTGCGAGATCTTGGATTGAATCATCAAAGAAAAACCACAAGGGCATCATTTGTGGCAATTTAAGACATTTGAACGTAGACTGTGTATTCAGTCAGATAGTTGCATCAAGGTCAGTTAGATTCCTTGGGCGGGGCAATGGTCCTCTGACTGTAGAACAGCCTCGTTCCTGGAAGGCATGTGCTCATATGTTTAGGGACAACATGGTGTTTGGAGCCGACTTTCACATGGAGAAAGAGAGGAACTACCAAGAAAATGGGGCAAATATAACTGGCCTTCAAAACACACAGAGAAAAAGAGAGCAAGAGAAAGAGACCTGTGGAGCGATCATGGGAAAAACGAATGTTAATCTAGTGAATGGTAAAATGGGGGTTTGTCGTATGATTCTTTCAACATTTTGATAGGTTTAATACTTTTTTTTTTCCAAAATAAAATCGGGGACAATAATGCAGAAATCCAACCCTCACTTAAAAGATATCAAGGATTTGGGTCTTTGGAAAGGTCTGGAAAAGTACATTGTATCGCCGGGGTTCTGATACAGAAAAAGTGCGCTTTAAGAAAGGCTCAGCAGATACTGGGCATTTCATAGTGTGGAAGCTCAAGGCCCAAGACTTCCTAAGGTCACATATCCTCGGGGACAAAGCCAGGACTACAAACTCCCTTTTCCTAGGAACCGGTGTTTCCAGATCAGTCAAACCGAGAGAACACTGGGTACGCAATAAATATTTACTAATTGCTGGGAAATCAGGAATGGCAGGGCAGAGAAAGAAGAGGGAATGGTTTAGCACTAATTCTGGCCCAGGCACTTTCAGACACTGTCACCGCTGTAATCTTTCCAAGAAACCGAAGTGTAGATGGATAATCCTTTTTTTTTTTTAAATGTATGAAGAAACTGAGGCCAATAGGGTAAGCAATTGCGAGGTCAAAATGCCTAGCTTTAATTCCCAGCTAATTTACTGGCTCTGTGACCCCAAGGAAAGTATTTAACACTTCTAACCTTCAGTTGAGCCCCCTGTAAAACATGTTTAAAATTATTTTTTCTCTCAGAGCATTATTATAAGGATTAAATAAAATAGTGTATGTAAGGCACTGGACACAAAGCCCACATCGAGTAAAAAACGTGATCATTAAACATTAGTTACAAGAGAGGTGATGACAGAGCTAGTAAGGTCTAATGAGGGCGTATAGCGTACGATAGTAAGAGAAAGAATCTTCTCTGTACTTAGTTCAATGTAGGACTATGCAGTATACCAATTCACTTTGCGTTCTCTTGCTATTTCTTTCTTCCTCTCCTCTTTGCCTCTCCTAAGCAAACTCTGCCTCATTGCTAAAAGAAACTGAAATTTTAACTATGCCTTAGGATAACAACATCTATATATAGGATGCCAAACATTCATAGTCAAGTGGAAGGTTGGCAAACTATGCCCTCTGGTCCAGCTGATTGTTTTGTAAATAAAGTTTTATTGGAACACAACCAGACATATTTGTCTACATATTGCCTGTGGCAGCTTTTATAGTACAGTGGTAGGCAGGATTGAGTAATTGGGACAGAGACTGTAGCACTCTCTGACTTTTGAGCTCTTTGATTATAGCGATGGTCAAACATAAAAATATTTTAACCTGGATGAGTCCCAGTCTAGTGTATTAAAATGCTGGGGAAAGTACTGGAGTGAGCTTAAAAACATGAAGACTGGAAATGGGTGAAGGGGCCCTGGTCTGACAAACAGTAAGCATTCTGGTCCATGGGAGCGATCATTATTAGAGAGGAAACGACCAGAAAAGAACCAGAAGCGACATTAGAAAGTGCTTAGGAAGGGTCAGTGTATGTTTTCTCATGCACTATTCACTCTGTGAAGCAGAAGTCACCCAAGTTTCATAAATGGAAGCTTGAGACACAGAGAAATAAAGAGACCTATGTAAGGACACTGGGACTTGGACTGGGATTCAGACTTAAGTCTGACGGACTATATGTCACCTCCTTTTCCTCTGGGCCACCCTGCCACCCTTGCCACAGTTTAGGTTTCAGTTGATTGAAACTCAGATTTTATATCCGTGGTCCTCTGAGTGAGGGCCTTTAAAATTATTTTTAGAGGGAAGCATCCAGGGTTGTCAACCTCTCTTCCAAAAGCAAGTTTTTGGCAGCCCTAACACCGCTGTGTTACATACTCTGTCCCAAAGGCTTCCTGAAAGGTTAAACATCTGTGGTTGTTCCTCTCAGTGTCACCAATACCAATGGCCCCAAGTAAAAAGTGGCTTCCAGTTACAGTCAGAGCATGGGAGCTCTATTTCTACAGGAATGCAAAAACACTTGATTGCCATTTATTTTCTTCCCAGAAAGTCAAGCAATTAAACATTTCATCTTTCTTTCTTTCTTTCTTTCTTTCTTTCTTTCTTTCTTTCTTTCTTTCTTTCTTTCTTTCTTCCTTCCTTCCTTCCTTCCTTCCTTCCTTCCTTCCTTCCTTCCTTCCTTCCTTCCTTCCTTCTCTTTAAAAGGGAATTGTGTTTTGCCCAATAAAATCTACTTAGAATAAACAGACTGTGTCAAAACAAATCCACTATAATCAGGGAGTTCTGAAACTTGTCCACAGCTAAAGATACTGTGTTTCTACTTCAGAGAAGAGAGAAGCTGTGACAGTAAGTGAATGATGATAAAGACGATGATGATATATCGATTTTCTCGAAATCCTCTGCCTTCTAGTTTTCTAATAAAGTTTCCAAATTGTGATAGAGACCTAAGTACAGAGGGTATATTTCTCTGTTATCCCGTCCCCCCAAATACCATGATAAATGGCCCCAGTGCTGGGCAATACTCAGTGGGGAGAGATACATGAACCCGGAGCGCACACCCTTCCTGTAAAGGGCCAGCGCCACTCAGTGACAGCCAGCAAATGCTGACTTGTACGATAGCACAAGGGCCAGATCTTCCAATTTCCCAAGATAATCAAGGAATATACTTTCTAACAATTTTTAAAGTCGGGCTTAGCCTCTTAGAATGGCTGTTATTAAAAAAGACAAGAGCCAACAATGCTGGTGAAGATGTGGAGAAAAGGGAACCCTGTGCACTATTGGTGGGAATGTAATTTGGCGCAGCTACTGAATAGTACACGGGCTCCTCAACTGACGTCTGGGTATGTACCCGAAGAAATACCCAGAAATCAGGGTCTTGAAGAGATGTCTGAGACATCCGTTCTCCCACGTTCATCACAGCGTTATCCATAATAGCCAAGATATAGAAACAAGTGTCCATGGGTGGCATATCTCAATACATGCAATATTATTCAGTCATAAAAAGAAGGAAATTCTTCTCCTTGTGACAACATGAAGGCATTATGCTAAATGAAATAATTCTGACTGAGGGAGACAAATACTGCATGATCTCTCTTATATGTGGACTATAAAAAACAAACGAATTCATAGAAACAGAGAGCACATTGGTGGTTGCCAGGGTTGGCAATGGGGAATTGTTGAAGATGGTCAAGGGCAAAAACTTTCAGACATGAGATGAACAAGCTCCGGGAATCTAATATCTAGCATGGTGACCATGGTTAACAATACTGTATCTTATACCCGAAAGTTGTTGAGAGCGTGGCTCTTAAAGTTCTCAGAATTAAAAAAAAATTATGTAAGGTGATGAATGTGTTATCTGCCCTTATTGTGATCGTCACTTTGTAATATAAACATATATTGTACCTCTTAACCTTAAACAGTATTATATATCAATTATATCTCACTGAAGCTGAAAAAAAATTGGCTCATATTTATATAAAATACAATTTGGCTTCACAAATAAAATAAAATGAAAGACTCACACAGGCTGGACTTGGTTTTTAAATCATGACTTTGTACCTTCCAATGTAAGTAGCTGTATTGGGAGACTGGATTCCTTTATGAGTCTCTGGGAAATTTGCTTATGGTAAGGTCATCCTCGGTACTCTGATACAACTTTGTGTTCTCATAGAATCAAATTTCTGAGCTCCAAGGACTCCTCATCCCTGTTCTCACAATACATGTCATGTTATAAGACAGCTTATTTTTGGCAACTAGCCAGCTGGCCTTGCTTCCAGGTCATGGTATCTTCCGCCAACCTACACCATCGCCTGAACAATGGACAGAAATAAGGTGTTAGCCATTTCTGTTTCCCACTGTATGGTTCAGCACCAGACCAGATGCTTTTATATCAGGTTCTTGCAAAAAAGGCACAGAAGAGCGATCAGTGATTTTCCACCTCTTTCTCAACTCCCAGTTATCAAGAGGCAAACAATTCCACAAGCGGGCAGCAAAAACAAGTGAAAAGAAGCCAAAACAACATTATCTGAAAAGTGCTAAAAAGGAGTCTTCACATGGATGAAGTTTGAGTTTATTTAAATCTATAGGGATTCCAGAATGTTCTGTACTTTGTATTCTCTGTAATCATAGCCCACAGGACATTTCTGGGTAAGTACCCAGGCTTTGCTCTCCCTAAATGCCCTAATTATTTTAGAGTTTAGCTTTAGCCACCACAGGCTTAATTCAGGTGCAGGGGCAGCATTTGAGGAGCTGGCAGATCTGCTTCTGAGCAACGTTGGGAAGTACAGCCTGGCCCTCCGTCACCCGGGGAGTATCAGATTATGTACACATTTCAAGGCTGCAAATTCTAACGATGGTCAGAGATAGGGCAGTTTCTATGAAAAATAGCCTCTTTCTTTCTTCCCCAGGTAATCATAAGAGGTTCAATTTACTGAACCATTCTCAGGTCCTTCATTTTTATATCATATTACTGTTTGAAAATGTTTTTATATTGATCCTCAAAATGTCCTGGAAAGGTAGGCAGGTCAGATATTGTTAAGAATCATTTACTGACGAGGATGCAAAAACTTAGCAATGAGTGTTGCCTTACCAAGGTTACCATACCTAAGGTTTTGTGAATCAAACGTGTTTTTCTTCAGTATCTGGAACGCCACAGCTCTGAACATTACTGTGCCAATTCTGTTGAGGCCATCAACTTTTAAATCTGATTCTCCCATGTCCCTCTCACCTTTGACCTCAGTGTTATGTAAGAATACCAATAATTTCAGAAATGATTATTGACTACTCCATAAACAGCCTGTGCCAGACAACAGCAACATTCTATTTGTGGCATTAAAAAACATAACGCTCTCAAGGGAAAGACAGGTCAGATTTTAAAGAAAGGAATTACATAAAATGACCAGAAAATGGAGGTAAAACTAAGGATTCTGGCATGAGACAAGCACAGAGCTAAGCACTTTACACATATTATCTGATTTAGTCCTGGGAACAACTCTCCAAGGCAACTGCGATCATCCATCTGGCAATTGAGGAAACTATTAAGTAACTTGCCCAAGGTCATAGCTGGCTAAAGCCAGAGCTGGGATCCATTGCTCTTCTACCAGATGTCAGAGTCCCGGAGAGTTTCACTGTGCTATTCTGACTCCCCAACCACACATGGGAGCCCACTGCTTTGGGGACTGAGCACTTCAATTGTTCAGGGAAATGTGGCAGGTGGGCACCCTAGAGAACGGCAGAGCCAGAGAAGTGAGTGTTGAATCAGAACTTGAAAGAAACGGTGGGCATGGATTAGTGCAGACCCGGTGGTGGTAAGAAGGGTGAGGGTGGGTTGATAAAGCATGAGTAGTGGATAGGTGATTGGTTGGAGCTGTGTGACGCAAAGTCCCTCTCCAAGTTCAGATGGCTTACCAAGCTGGAGAGCTATTCATTAGCACAGCCTGTTCTTGGAACTTGGATTTGGATCTGTGCCTGTTTGTTCTGAAGGGTAATTTGTTGCTTTTGCCAAGTGCTCTAGTGTCCTGAGTTCAGGTACCCCCTGAAGTGGATGAGAAGCAAGATTTTGCAACATCCGGGAGAAGAAGAAAGGGACTCCCAGGAGTAAGGAAGGGTGGGTTATACCATGTATTTTCCAAGAGGTTGATGAAGGACAATTTAAGAGGCCTCTGGAGGGTGTTACACTTAAGTTCTTGGAAAAGTGATTCAAATTCTTAGGGCTCAGACTAAGTGCATGGTGTTGAATTGGATATAGGACAGTCCACTGTTCCCTGTGTTGCCTTTTTCCCCTATATGTACCGTCTCATATTCTTCTTCCTTAAATACCTCTGACTTACAGAAGGAACCACTTTATATTATTAGAATTACCAGTGTACACATGAGAGTTGAAATCAGTTGAATAGATTAGATAATGCACAGAACACATAGAGTTGATTGAGAAGAAGATGGTGGATAGCAGCTTAGGGAACATTGATGGTAAAGAAATAAATGCTGTTGGGCTGTGGGTGGAGTGAGGAGAGAACTTCCTCCTCGTTCATATTTCCCTATTAGGAGACTTCCATTAGACTAATAGTCTTGACCTCTCACTTCCCTGTCAGTTAGAGGGTAGAAGAGTGACATATCTGATTGGTGACTTTAAGAGGAAGAACTGAGCAAGGGAGGCTCAATCTCAGTCATTTATTCCCCTTTGGTATCTACCACCCTACAGAGAGCCCTCTGAAAAGCAATAAAACATTGTCTGCCCCTTGGGAGGAGGCCTGTGGATGTCCATCACTGCCTGGGGCTGAGAGGGTAAGTCTATCTACCTCTGAGTTTCAGTTTTGGAATGCTCATTATTGCTGTACATCTAAACCACATCACCAGTATAGCTTTCATCAATAAATGTAGCTTGCAGTTTTATCTCCACCTGCCTGACTCCTCTACCTATCTGCCAGTTGGTTTAAAAAAGATGCAGCAAAAGGGTGAACTATTCCTTGGCCTTCGCAGACATACAAGAGGAGAAGGTGTTCTCAAAAGATACTTAGAGTTAATGGCCAGAAGGATAGGAAGAAAACCAGAACAGCATGTATCAGAATGACTAAATGGGGTGAGCTCCTCAACAGTGGTCAACAGTGCTCTATCTTGGCCAAGAGGTCAAAAAAGATAAAGACCAAAAATGCACTCATTGATATTAGCAACCAGGAAGATATTAGTAACCATAGTAACCGTGGCAACAGCCACATCAAGGTTTTATGGGTAGGGTCTGAAACATCATGATGCAGTGGGTTGAAGAGTAAAAAGAACAGCAGACTTTGATTCTTCTTATAAGAATCTTGGGGGGAAATAAAAGTGATTAGAAAGTAGATAGAAGGAACTGGATTTGCAGGATGATTTGCTGTTTATTCTAACAGAAAGTACTTAAATTTGTTTACAGACAGAGAAAAGGGTGAATAGAGAGAGAGGCTGAAGATATGACAGAGAGGGATCACTGATGGAGGAAGCTTTATGAGGAAGCAAGAGGGATCCCTGTGGTAAACTGTATGATTATTTGGATTGTATATTCCCCTCTAAGATAATTATACATCCCTATTCCACTGACTGGGTTTTTGCACCTGACATGCTTTGGTCAGTAGGATGTGAGTGGACTTGACATACATCATCAACTCTCTTATCTTTCTTTTTTACCGTGAAGATGAGGTATTCTATGAGGTCTGCTCCTCCAGCCTGCATTCTGGAGTTACAAGACTTAGGGAGTAAAAGCCATCACCTAGAGTGAGCCATAGTTGGTGCACTGATAACACATAATGTGACTGAAAATTACATCCTTGACGTAAGTCCCTGAGATTTTGGAGTTTGATAGTACAGCAAAGCTGACTCACACATATCCCGAGCACAGTCAGGGAGACTTGCTTTCAAAAAGAGGGGAAAAACATTTTTCATGTGGCAGAGTATCAATGGAGGGAAGGATACTGTGGACACAGAATGTTTTTTAGTGGGGGAAGCAAACAGAGTTTTGTCAACCTGGAGACAATGTTGAGAGCACTGGAGTCTCATCCACACTCTGGTTTATGTTTGCATTAATTTTTCTTTAAATAGATGCTGATTTTGCAGGGTCTGTTGGCCTAGCAGTAATTTGTAGCTTATTCCCCATCAGAATTGGTACAAGCCTTAGTAGTCTTGCCATCAAAGTTCCTCACACAGAGGGATATAGAAACTAGGCCTGCAAACTTTTTGCCTGATAAACAGATGTTTGAAATATCCTGGATTGCATTCCACTAGCATAATGTGTGAGCCATTGAAAATTCAGACCATCATGACCTTAAGGTCTATTTCTTTGCTCTTGAGATAGTCGCCATATTGATATACCAATTTATGTGAGCAGTCTGAGAAGGTGATGGAGGTAGCTTACATTTGTCAAACCTGAACAAAGTTGGGGTGAATAAAAATTTTATTGAATACTCTTCATGCATTTATTCATTCATTTTTTACATAATCTATATTTATTGAGTCAAGTACCATAGTAGCTACCAGAGACTTGGCACATAACCACAATTTGTGCCCCAGGTTAATTGGTTAAAACATCCATTTATGGCTTTTTTTCTCCTTGTGTTTTCCACTGTGCCCAGTCGTACCTCATCTTGCCTCTTGTACCAGGTAGAAGAAGCCTGAGCCTTAGCAAAAGCAACCTGAAGTCAATAATTCTTTCTATCTCTTATAAATGCTGTAGGTATTTAAAAATATTGTATCCCAGAGAAAGAGGTGAAGGTATTTGAGGGCAAGGAAATGGCGAGAGATTCTTCTGAATGGGGAAAAGGAGAGAGATTTGTGTTTCCTCTGGCCAGTAGGGACCCATATACTACATATTCTCTGTGGCTGCCCCTGAAGAAAAGGCAAGAACTTAGAAGTTAAGACCTGATGAATGCCTAGAGAGGTGGTGCCTTTACTGTGAAGGTTCTCTGCTTTAGAAAGAGTCCCCAGACTCCATGAGAGTTACCTTGCAGCCAGAGGCTACTGCGGTCCTTATAGAGAATGGAGATGAGAACACATTTCCTGTACTTTTTTAGAAAAAGCTTACATATCCTGAATTGTGATATGCAAACCTAGGACAGAGAGGGGACAGCGATAGTACCTGAGATTGAGTAGTTGATCAGCCTGGTAGGATAGAGCAAAGACTCAGATCTAAGTTGAATTAAAGAAAACAAGGGGAATGACATTTTTTCTAGTTCTCAGTTCATGCATCCTGCATCATGTAAATCTTTTTTTCTCAGCATCCCACTCTCCTGACAAGTAATCTTAAAAGCAGTTACTTTTTAGATTTTTAAAAACTTCCTAAAGCTCCTAACCACCATGGATTTCTGGGCAGAAATGATTACCTCTTCTTATAGGGAGTTTGGCAATGTCATCTGTGGTATCAAATGGATTATGGGAGCTGATGCTCTTTTGTTAGGAATGATTCCTACTCCAAGAGCAAAGAGCTCAAAGCAGTAAAATATTCTGAATCTAACACCCATGTTTCTGTGAGCACAATTTTGAATTAGCTGAGAAAGCTCCGAGGCCAAAACTAAGATATGATTCTTCCTGCTCAGGGCTAGAGGTAGAAGACAAAACCAACAACTTTGGTGGCATCAAACATTAAAGCTAGTAAAGCCAAATATTGACTTCTGTCCAAAGGGCATAAGAGAGAGGATCCAAAACAAGACATGAAACCAAAGGTCACAAGCCAAGAGCAAACTGGATTGAAATGGCAGAAGTTTGGAAATAAGCAGAACTCCCAGCTAAGCCATGTCCAGATTCCTGACCCCGCAAACTGTGAGAGAATAAATGTGTCGCTTATAAGCCACTAAATGTTCAGCAATTTGTTATAAAATACACCCTCTCTAATATAACCTGATCCTTGGGTATCTTGTTAAATGGCTGAAATATTAAAGTGTAGATATATGTGTCTTCAGAACCTCGTCTCACTGTTCTCCTGGTGTGCTTAATGTTCCAATCACACTGGACTTGTATGACTCTCCAAATCTGTCATCATATTTCATACCTCTACTGAGATGCCTCTCATTCCCCTAGTCTACCTAGAAAAAATCCTCCTTAGCTTTCAATCTTAGTGCAAATACCTCCCTGGAAGTCTCTGAGGTTCCCCAGTGGAATCAATTCCTCCTTCCTTTCTGCCATCAAGGCACTTGGAAGCTTGTTTGGTCATTGTGCTTATTACATCGTTTTATGGCTGCAGATATATGGGTCTGTCTCCCCTCCGGACTTGAGACTATTGATAGCACAGGCTGTGTTCTGTCTGTCTCGTCTGCTCCAATGCCTACTGCAGTATGTAAAGGTAAACTTCCAAATTTTAAACTAGTCATCTCTGCAGCGCCCTCAAATTCATCTAATGAACTTCATTCATGGTGGAGAGTGTCTTTGCTGAGCTGTAATAATTCCTTATTTAGACCCAGTGGAAACTCATTAACCAACCTGATCAATTTTTGAAATTAAGACATTTGTTTAGAAACCAGATTCTCAGCATCACATATCCTCAAATTTTCAAAAATTTCAGTTCTGTTCATTTTCTCTACGGACCAGATAGATGATCTCAGGATAGAGCCTGGTTGCTGACAATAATTTTGGTGCTTTTCATTGCTCCCTTAGCTCTTCTGACCCTGGGGTGCCATTTAATAAATGGGTACTTTAGTGCATTAGAAGCCACCTGGGTCCATGAAAGAGTTGACTCAACATCCCCACATGCCTGCTTTACAACCAGCAAATTGCTCATATATTAGGCTATTTTATTTATGGAACAGAGGCTATAAAGCTAATTTTTAAAAAATGAAACATTTGGATTAAATTTATTCCTAGAATAGTCCCTTAGAACAACTCTTTTTTTCTTCAAACAAGTGTCATGAAAAGGTTTATTTTTAGACATAAGGTTTGTAAGAGCTGTAGTGTACTTGGCTCTCTATGCTAGATTTTTATAGACCTCTCACTTTTTCAGATGAGAGGGCTATTTATGTTGCTTTACACATAGTTTTGATTCCGTAGGGGAGGCTTATAAAAATTATTTTAGCCTTTGGAAAAAAATTCAGTCAGTTCAAATGCCATATCAAACATTTGATAGCCAATAAAACATAGTGTGGATAAAAATATAATTTAAAAAAATGCCAAGGAATATTTGGATAATATTATAAAGGGCATAATATTCTCTCTTTGCATTTTAGAAAAGAACCTGAGATAAATCTTGTTATTGCTTAGTTACTCATTACTGCTATTTTCATTTCAATACTGAAAATATCATTTAATAATTCTTCCCCCCTTGACAGAAACAGGATAGAAATAGCATAACAGATATTCATAGGCCAGGTGTTGAGGATGGACTGCTTCAATAAGGTCTAGTTTGCTGAGAAATATGGAAATATTTCTCATATATATAGAAACAATGATATGGAAACAATGAGAATAATGGGTTTTCTCTTGTGGCTCCCACACGGGCAACATTCTATTTTCAGGAGGTGCAGAGCATTGCCAAAATGTTCACTTTCAGTGCAGTGAATTCTCATCGCTATTGTAACAGTAAAAATAAATACATTTTTGCACATGAAGCCTTCACTTATGAATTCATAAATAGGACATCGAGGTATGTTGTTACCAGTCATTAATGCAAAGGTGAAACTATTCTTTCATGGCAGGTGGGCCAATTAGCATCTTTGAAAGGAGCCTTCATTATGGTAACAAAAAATTTGGGTTTGCTGATGAATAATGGTTTCATTTCAAAAAGCACTTTGAAAACACTGACTAATTAATATAACTTAGAAGACAACAAAAATACGTTCTTTGCTCTTAGGCCTTTAGTTCAACAGGAGCACTCTGGGAAAGAAAGAATGACCAATAGGTGAATCCCATTTCTCCTCTGCCAGCTGTAATGCCAGTTGCAAGGCAGCTTTTCTACAATTGTTTATGTCAGAACAAAGACAACTTAGGTTTTACTATGGAAAGCCTTTTAAAATAATGGTCATACTTTTATATCTGAAAATATGGTGGCATAGGTAACCCCAAACCACTAACAAAAACATCTCAAAATGCCAGTTAAATATAGACAACATCCTTTTGAATGTACAGTTTAGATTATCAATAAGTAAGAGGGGACGAAAGGTAAAATTATAAATACATGCACACCAGTATCTTTATAGAGATTCTAAATTTGAGATTGCCTTTAGTTGCAGTCTTAAGCCAACTTTTTTCTAGATAAAAAGGGATTTGTTGTCTCTGAAACTACAACTTTAGATGTGTTCCAGCTTCAGGAGAGCTGTATCCAGTAAGAAGCTCAGATGACACCATCAGTAAACTGCCTTGTTCTCTCTGTGTCTCTGTCTGGGGCCCGCCTTCCTTAGTTTCGGATTCATTCTCATGAACTGTTCTAACGTGGTAGTTAACATGGCTGCCAGAATTTCCAGGCTTACATCGTTCTCACAGCTAGCAATCACAGAGAACAAAGAAGTCTTTCCCAGAGTTACAGCAAAAGTCCTGAGGCTGAACACTGATTGACCTGCTGACATCATGTGCCCATCCCTGAATGCATCCTTTTGGCCGAAGGACATAGTTCTTTGGCCATATGTCTCCCCTGAATCAGAGGGACGGAATTAATCTTTTCCATGCCACATGGGCCAAGTTTTGAGAGAAGGCATGATCCTGTAAAAGAAAAAAGATGTGGTGAGAAGCAAAATCAATCAATCAATCAATCAATCAATTAATCCAACTATCTCTTGCAATTGCCACTGATGCAGAAGTTCCCAGATAATTATTTTTATTTTATTTATTTTTCAATCGATTTAAATGATTGCTTTTAGACAGAGAGGAAGGGGGAAAGAGAAAGAGAAACAGCAACTTGTTCCTCTTACTTATGCACTTATCGGTTGATTCTTGTATGTGCCCGGACTGAGAACGGAACTCTCAGCCTTTGTGTATTGGGATGATGCTCTAACCAACGGATCTACAGGGTCAGGGTGAGAATATTATTTTTATCTGCTTTATCTTTAATCAGGGAAACCAGGGACCAGCAATAGATACAGTATCAAGTGGCAGAAAATAACTTCTCTTTTTCTCCTTTTCTTGCCTAATGTTAGCAATGAAGCTGAGATATTAATCTAATTTGAATTTACCTTTATACATTGTCCTAACTTATTTCTATTTTCCCCCTGCCTTTCCAAGTGTTGGGAGAATGGTGCAGTCTTTAAAATCACCAACTAATCACCCATAACATGATAACCCAGTGCACACTCAGCCAAGGTTGAATCCTCCCCGCACCCCCCACCTTTTACTTAGGATCCTACTGGAAGAAAAGAGAGTGCTGGACCCAAGGTCTGGAGGAAGGAGGTGGCTTTCCCTTGACCCAGTATCCAGTATTTAGAGAAAGAGGAGAGAAGATAGGAATGAAAAAATGGGAAACATTGGAGGGAGACTGAGAAAAAAATTCCATTGTTAATGTGGGTCACAGGCTGCCTTAGTTGAGGGCCATATGGAATTAGGTAAAATTCAGGGGGGTGGTGAAATCAAAACATCACATATTGAGATTATGTCAGTTAAGCATTTGATCAACCATAAGTTACTATGTGAATTTGAGAAATTCCATTATATTTTATCTGGAGTTTCTCTCTATATATCTATATATCTATATATGTATATATATGTATATATATGTATATATATGTATATATAGATATAGATGTGGATATAGCTAACTATAGATATGTATAGATATATACATATGTAGATATGTATCTATATATGTATGTGTATATATATAGATATATATATACGCATATCTTTTTTACAGATACAACTCACCAAGGTGTATTCCACAGAACATTCTGTGACATGGACTGTAAGAAAATATTTTCACGATCACATAAATTTGGTAAATCCAACACATTTTGTACTTATCTTGCCTTACAACCCCCATTCCATGTTAAAATTTACGAATACAGAGAACTTCAAATTTCACTCAGGCTGGTGTTGAGTGTTAAGACCTCCTACCCATCTTCCTTTATGTGTTTGTGTACTACAGCATGTTAACATCATGTCTTTTACACATACTCTGGGAAAAACACATTTTTTCAAGAAGGGACAAAATGGGACATCGATATTTGACTTACAAGTAGGTTTTTGTGCTAGTACTTCTTCTTTGTCTCTCGCCTTTCCCTCTCCATATTCTATTCCCACAGCCGCTGACCTCTGCTAAATGATCTTAATCAAAAAATGCTGGTTGCCTTCCGACAATCTCATTTGCACTTAACAATGAAGCAATTGGTATGTGTCTCTATGAATGAAGGATGGAGGGGTCAGAAGCTTGCCGGAGGTCATGTGATTAAGGAAAATGATAGTGACTTTGCATTATTGCTAAAAACAAAAAATAGTACCAGCATTGTGAGGGTATTTAAAAGGATAGTGAGCTCTCTGGAGGCAAGGAGATGAAACCTCTCTCTTTTCTTTCTTATGCTTCCAGCGAGCGGTTCTCATGTATGGAAGTCTGTTCAGTTTGTTATTACCCCAAATGTTGTTGCCTTAAATCATGGTTCTCAAGGATACTTGGAGATAAAAGGCTACTTATATGCTCACAACAGACACAGTTGTGGTGGCAATTATGTGCTCCATTAGACAATATTCATGTTTATCTGTATTTACCAACCAAAATGCCTAAAATAGCTAAGATACAAGGTAAGGGTAGGGCTTGAATGATGTGATACCGTTGATATATTATGGTTGGCACAGGTTAGGCTTGAGGTTATCCCTTTTGGATTATCGGAATGAGAATATGACCACATATCTGCCAATCAGTGACAGAACCAAATGTCTGCCTGGTAAATTCAAGGAGTTTAGTAGTTGCTGGCTACCGGGAGAAGGGAGGAATGCATGGAGAGAGGCAGGAAAAGCAGCTGGTAAGCACGGGTGGCAGGTCTGCTCAGCTCCAGGGTCCGTGTTCTTCCTACCACATGACATTGAAACTATTAGGCTTTACCAGGTGAGTCCCTCAAACCCTCGGAGTCTTCGTTTTTCTATCTGTAAAAGAGGAGTGGCAGAACCTTCTGTCACTTACTTTGCAGGATAGTCCTAAGGCTGAACAGAAAGAGGTGAGATATGTAAGGGAGCTGCTGTAAGTGAAAAGCAATGCAGATGTCTCTATACATTTCACAGCACAGTCATGTATTACGTTTATATCTGACTTTGGACTGTGAGCTATGATAAATATAACACGCATGCGGTACATGTGTGGGCCAAGTAAGGATCTGCACCTAAGCGAGCACTCTCTCTGCAGTTTGGCAGATGGACTACACAAAGTACAGGGGAAAAAATCTTAAAAATAGGAATTAAAAAATTAGTACCACTGGATTGTTTTAGTGAAGTACATAAAAACCACTTTCTGAGTTGACAAATAGTGATGTTAACCTTGGTTTAAGACAATTATTTGGAAAAGAGTTCAACTATTGCTCTGTGGCCTTACCCTCAGTTTTTGTCTCTGTTCGCTGTTTTTTTTTTAATTTGGTGTTTTTTTTTAACTTGTCAGACATGTTTCAGGTACCCATACGTAACCAATTGCCAGATGATCATATTTGGTGGGTTAAATTCTCCCTAACACCTCTTCTACCTGAGAGATATTGAAACTAACATTTCAAGGTTGCCACAGGTTAGGATACGGATTATCATTTGGGAGCAGGAATATGGCTTCAAATATGCCAGGTGATGATGGAAATAAATATCTCCCTGCCTTCAGCTGAGGCTTCTTATGAGGATGATTTCAGCGTGCCTTTGCATGTAGGACTTCTGGTGACACCTTAAAGGAAAGACGAGAGCAAATACAAGAAGTTTGGTTTCCTACTAATTCTTCCTGGCTGTTTTGGGTGAGGAAGAAATTTTCCTCTACTCGTCTAGATTCTTACAGCTGGTTTAATGATCAAATGAACATGAAACAGATTAACAAGAAAAAATAACCACATTTAATTACGTACATATGTACTGGAACCCCACATACATGAGCGGTTCAGAGACGGAAATGGAAAATGAGGTCTATGTGACATTCTGAGCTAAGAATGAGTAAGACATCCTGTGGCTTCAGAAGGAAGGAGGGTAATTCATAGGTGATGAGAAGGACAGATGTTCAGTAATTAGAAATTTTCTTTGCCCTACAGAGGTCATAAAAAGTTATTTCTAGTGGTAACTCCTTATGGGCCAGTCCCCAGATTTAAATTCTTTAAGGGAGAAGTAAGAGTTTCTTGGGAGCCTATAGGGGCTCAGCTGCTTTCAGCTCAAAATAATCCACTTGCCAAAGAAGTACATCCTGGGGAGGCCTGTTCTAAATCCCTTTAATATTTAATATTCTAAAGAACAGTTATTGAATTAAGAATTTTTGTCGTCAGCTTTTTAGGCTTGCTGGTTTTGTGTTGATGTTGAGTTTTTGGTTGTGTATGTGTGTTTTAAGTGTCTAGGCTTGCAGAAGTCAGTCCGTGAATTTTTTGCATGAGTCCCAGATAAACTTTGTTTATCTGTCATACTGAAATTGTCTACGCCTAGATTAAAAAACAAAGCAAAATGAAAAAACCTTTTTCGATAGTGGAGACCACACAACTCTTGATTAAACTGGCAAATTTATAGACTAATTGACCTGGAAATATGCTTTTAATTATTGCTTTGGACAGTTCTAGAATTTGTATTGGGAGATAAGACATTGGCTTCAGGAGGTAATTTCTATTGCTGGGGATATATGTCATTGTAAGTGCATGAAATTGTGCAAACCAGTTTGGTTAGTTAACACTGAGAGCTTTATAGTCTTCGGGTTTTTTTCTTGCTAAATTGAAGTCTATTTTGTAGAAATCACATATGCATAGCCTTTACTTCAGAGGCTTTTAAGTTGCAGACGGGTATTGGTCGGGGAAAAGCCCCTAAGTCTAAACTCAGGATCAATTCCAAAGAACTGACAGGTAGCCTTATTAAATACATAATAGCTTTAGCAGGAGAAACTTACATACTCAGGCAAAGCAGCTGCTTAGGGTGGTGGCGGGCCAGGGAAAAAAATCCACACCTCTCTCAGGGCAGGATCCCTTTTATAGGGGGTTGATAGTAAAACCATATGATGGGTAGTCCCAAAGACCACCAGAAAGGACAGTGCGTTCCTAAATTAACAGATAACATCAGGTAGTTATCACATTCTATATAGTCATTAACCTCCTCCCTGTAAGCTTGATGTTTGTCTTTGGGTGGCATTCCGGTTTTCTGGGTAGTCACCCAAGCCAGAGAGATAAGTAGTCACAGATTCCATCATTTCCCAGATGCCTTTGCTGCTGGAGCCATACTGCATCTCTAAGTCAGTTCCCCTACAACAGGGTTTGAATCCTGGACCCTCCACCTCCTGGCCTTGGGAACTTGGGCAAAAGCTTCCCCCTGCTGTGCCTCAGTCTCTGCTGGTTGTTAGGACCCAGCTGTGTACCTGGCAAGATGTTGGAATGTTTGAACGATCCTAGCACAGTGCCTGGCACATTATTGTTATTAACTAACATACCCTAGAAAGACTATATTTTAAATCTTTGTTTGCATTTGAAACATGATTCACAGCTTTTTAATTTCTTATTTTGTGTGAGAAGATCTCAAGACAAGTATTAAAACTTCCCATTTTAAAGATTAAAAAAACTGAGGCTGAGAGGTGTAAAATGAATTATTCAAAAGTCACACTGCAAATCATAGCAGAGCAGGAAACTTGTCTTACCTCAATATTATCCCTTATCGTCTCTCACAAAAAGCCTCTTCACCAAACTCTACTCAGGTGCTCTTGAACTCTTTTTCAGTTAGGCCGCGACTTTGGGATTTCCGTGTTTGTTTCTACCTGGTTCAATTTTAGCAAGATTCTGCTACGTAGGTTTAGCCAGAATCCTCCATCCTCAATAACTAATCAGCCTTGATACCTACCTGGGTTCTTCACCTTCGACCATCCCCCAAGTGATGTCTCATCCCCCGGGCCTGCCTTCGGCATGAATTCTGTTAGGTTGGTTGAGTGAGAATTTTCCCTTGCCCCGATGTTTCTTCATAGTCATTTTCAATTGTTGACCTTAAACAAAGAGCCAGATAGTTCTCCGGCAAAAATGGGTTTATACCAGAGTAACAAAAATTGCAATTCATGACCTGTGGTCTAACGATAAACCCAGCACACTTTCTGGGAAACATAGGAGAAGTTGTTCTTTTATAGTAGAGAAGAGGAAGATGGGAGAATTATTATAAAGAATTCCTCCTATTGATTTCTGAAATCAGCATAGGGTATGATACATCCCCTTATAGGCCCTCCCGACTCTGATTTAAATGAGGTCTCTGTCCCTTAATCTCCACACTATCTACAGTTCCTTGCCCTCCTCCTTGGCTACGAGTTCCCACTTGCCCAGGCTGTATTAGGAATTGAGCCCATCTCTCTCCCCTATGAAAAGACCCTACTACAGCGGTCCCTATGTCTGTCTCCATAGTCCCTCTGTGAATGAAGTCAGCCTTCTACCTTTAACAAGTGTCATGACTAATTCTTTTAACGCTTAGTAAATAGCTTGACTTCTAGTAGGTTTTAATAACATTTTTGTTGAATAAATGATTGAATGAAGTACCTGAAGCAAAAATTCTGTGTACTCCAAGCTCATCACTATTTTTATTATACTTAAAGCTGCATATCTAAACCGGGGTCTTGTTTTTTGGGAATAATAGGAGAGTTATAGACATACAGATAAAGCAGAGCTTGATTAATATCAGTGTGAACTGAGTCACCCTTGTATTTTTCAGAATGCAGTGAGGGGTCCCTTTTCAAACGAGGCTTACGGAGTGTACTGTCTTCAGGGCGCTGCATTCAGATGGCTGAAGCACTCTCAGCTCTCCGGAAAGGATTTTGCCAGCCACAATCCTCTGATCAGATCATATGAGGGGAGAAACCCTTGCTATCTGAAGTCCACACAAGCCACAGGACATGCTACATCAGGGAGCATGCATGTACCTGAAAGAGTAACACATCCCTTTCATTCCCTGGGTGGCACACTGTACAAGGACGCCCTTTCCTTGAGTGGGCAAGATAGCATTCATTCAACAAGAAAGCCCTAAGAAATTTGACTGGACTTAATATTTGAGTAGTAAGTAAAAAATGCTGGGAGAAGATGCTTATTTGGTACTTCTTCATGGCCAAAAAATAATTGATGGTGAACTAGAGATCTCTAACAAAAATATTTCTGGTGGCACAGCCCACAAGAGTGAAAGCATTTTGGATTGGGATAAAGAGACTGATTCCTACTTCCAAGTCTGACGTTCAGTAGCAGTGTTGCTTTAACCAAGTTACACAGCCTTTCTGGGCTGCATCCTCCTCTCTAAATGAGTTGATTAAATAAATAATATCAAAGTTTCCTTAAAGCTTTCAAATTATGAATCTGTATTTTCTTGAGAAATATTTTCCACACACTACAATGAAAAGAAAAAAGCCTTCTTGCATTAAAAAAAAAATAAGAAGAAAGAACTGGGTGATAATCAGCATTGAAAGAGCAATTAATGCCATTAGCATTTTGAAAACTCAATGGCAATATTTTCTGAACAATGACTCCTATTGATGGCATGAGTGGGCCATTGTGCCTTCCTGCCAGTTAAACAGACACCACTTTATTCTTAGCAGCTGTGATCCCTAATTGGAAAGGGGACCGGTCCAAAAAACGAGAAAAGGGGAATCACATCACAGCGCTGAAAACCAGCATGGGGCCGAGCAGCTTCTGCTGCTGGTCACTGTTCCTCTCTTCAGCTGCTTGTCAAGGAATTTGCCCTTTGGAGACTGCAGCCCCACAATGGCCCAACTTTTGCTTTTGGAGTATTTGCCTGAAACATTTCCTCTCGCTGTCTTTATTGCTAAAAATGGTAAAGAAAGGTCTTATTGATAGAACTGATTCTTCTCCAAAGCTGTATCCCCCACACTCAAGCTTTGCCACAGTTTAAAACAGATTCTCATTTTTTCCATTTCCAAGTAATTTTGAGATAGGGCAAAGCAGAAGAAAATGGATTGATTCTTCAGTCAAATAATCAAGTTCTGGGGATCGTGAATTCTCTAGATTTATTGAGAGAAGTGGCCATCAGCTCTTGCTGCTCCTTCTGGGTCAAGGCTCTTTAAGCCAATGGTCAAGGCTCTCATTCTCACCCACTTTGGGGCTTTGCTCTTGTACCTTCAGTGAGCCTTTTCCTGTCTAAACTTGTGTCCTACCTCCCACCCCATTCGTTATTTCTCACCCCTGATCTATTTTTTCATCACAGCCCCTCTCCCTTTTCCTCCCAGCACCTCACCAAGGATAGGATCTTGCTAGATTTTGTCTGGACCTCAAGTACCTAGAGCAGTGCCTGATATACAGTGTGTACACCCTGCATATTTGCCTATGACCAAATCCTGAATGCTTTCTTGTACCCCATCAAAATAAGCACTCTGAAAATGTTTTGTAAGTGAATGAATCAATCATTAAGAGAGGGAGTCCTTTGAATTTCTGCTGGTGCTTTAATTTTTGTTCTGGCAGAGCACAGAGGTAAACTGGCCTGCCATTCAGTGTGGCCTTTCTGAAAGCCACCTGCGTCTCCAGTGTTTCCTCACTGCTAGCGGTGATTTTACCCACTCCAGCAGAGGAAGGGACACCAAAAGGACATGCTAAAATTTGCTGTGATGTCCCTCCGCCTGTCTTATATATCATTAAGTCTTCCCTTGATTTCTCCTGGAGCCTTTCTTTCCTTCTCTCCTCCCCAGGCATCTCTTATCTCAGATTCAAAGAGTTAATCGCGTTAGAGTGTAAAAACATAGAACGAAAGCATGTTAGATTATGGAAGAGCCACGCAGTCTGGTGACTCCATGCCTTCCCAAACCTTATAATGACTTGAAGAGCTTTTATCAGTACTGACGTTCAGGCCTCGCCCCAGACTATTAAACCAGAATCTCTGGAGCCAGACCTACATCACAGTCCAGTCATACCTTGCTACTCATTGGCTTCAGACCTCGTCAAACCTGGTATTTGTCACATTGTGACAAGAAAAAAAAAGTCTCAGTACTTGGTGCTTGCTTGGGACTCATCCCACTTGCTAGAACTTGTATGAGTCATGCCAACCCCCCACAAGAGAAAATGCTTTATCACTCGGTTCTTGTCAGTTTCGGCATTCGTCACGAGTTCTAGAATGAATTAATGATGAGTACTGAGGTACCCCTCCCCTTCACAAGCTCTCACGCTGATCCGTTTGTGTCACCAGAGTTGAGAACCACTGATCTATTCCGCCTCCCATCCCCAGTTCAACAGATGAGAGACTTGGACTCAGTTATATTGTATTAGTTTCCTATGGCTGCAGTAACAAGTTACCACAAACTTTATGGCTTAAAACAATAGAAATTCATTTTCTAAGGATTCTGGAGGCCAGAGGTCCAACATCAGCGTCACTGAGCTAAAACAAAGGTGTTGGGAGAGTTGTGCACCCTTCGGAAGCTCGAGGAGAGAATCCTTTTCCGTGTCTTTTCCAGTTTCTGGTGGAGGTGGCCATTCCTTCATCTCTTGGCTGATGGTGACTTCTTCTGTCTTCTAGGCCAGCGTGTAGCATTGCAACATCCTCAAATCTGTCTTTCCTCAGTCTCCATATGGACTTCTCCTCTCTGTGTATCTGAAATCTCCCTCCATCTATCTCTTATAAATACACCTGTGATTGCTTTTAGGTTCCACTCAGATAATCCGTGATAACCTCCTCATCTCAAAATCTTCAGTTTAATCAATTCGCAGTGATCCTTTTTCCATATAAGATGACATTTATAGGAGATTAGAACTCAGTGTTTGGGGAACCATTCTTCAGCCAACTGCAGGTGTCCAGGGACTGGCCCCAAATCACACAGCTGAGACTAGCAGGGCAGGATGGATCACCATTTCCCATTGGAAGCCTTTTTGATTACTTTTACAGTCAGTGGTCTTCATACAGTGAATTTGACCCTTTGACTTTGCCTTATAATGGGGTAGTGGAGTCTCCACTATAAATTATACATTGATTAGATCTTTGAGTAATAATATTTTTAAGAGTTGGTATATATATTTCTCCCTGTCGACTTTCCTTCTGATGCTTGAAGCCTTCTGTAATACCAGATATCTACATGTATATTATTTGTTAATTTGAGGAAGATCAACAGAGAAGATCAGAGAAGACAGCAGTCACTCTGAACTCTTGAGCCTAGAAAATTTCAGAAAAAAATGGAAGATTAGCTGATCCAATATAACTTCTCCAGACACATTGAAAATATCCCTGCTTTGGACTGGGAATATTCTTCAGTGTTGAGGAGAGAGAGGGGAAGGGCTGCATGGCTAAGGTGGAGGTGCAGTGTCAGGCCTGAGCAAGGAACATCGGGAGCTCATGCCAGAGAGCAGCATGGGTCCCGTCACTGATCTCAGACCATCTACTTTGGACAGATCTTGCCATTTACAGCCTCCTTAACACATACTGGACGTCAGTAGGAACAGTACCAAATTGTGTCCGAGATTTAGTTAGTCTTCCTCTGACACACTCCATGTGGATGAACAACACAGTTCCCATGGTCAGAATGCCGAGGAACAGAGGGGAGCGTTTTGGACACCTAGATGGCTGAAGGCGGTGGTAACAACCAGAAAAGCTAGCTTAAATGCTCAGTGGAACAGTAGTGGAGTACATCTATGTGGGGGGAGGGGAAATTTTTCTCTACCACTCTTGGTTCTTTTGGCTGATCTAATAATTAAATTGACATAAGACAGATAAGAGAAAGTAACCACATATAGTTACATACATATACACAGAAATACCACATATATGAGAGGTTCAGAGACAGAAAGGCAAAATAGGTATATATATGGCATCCTGAGCTAAAGACGGGGTAAAAGCCCTGAGGCTTCCGAGGGGAGGAGGGCCTGGCTGTTCCCAGGACTGTAACAGCAGCGTTCAGCAATCAGAAGTTTGCCCTGAGTATGGAGGGGTCATAAAATGTTATCGCTGATAATAATCTTATTGTGGACATGGCCCTGGGTTCAGTTTCTCCCAGGTAATTCAGGGAGGAACAGAAGTTACTTTTGAGCCTGTGGGGTCTTGATTGCCTTCAGCTCAAAGTAATCCACATGCTAAAGCAGAACGTCTTGGGAAGGCCTGTTCTGACCCCTTCACTGCTATTATACGAAGAAGGAGTGTTTGCAAAATGCTTTATGATTTATACCATGTGTTTATGTGTATCTTGACGAGTCCATTATGTTACTGAGATTATATTATTAAGTGTGAGATGTTACTTTCAGCTGGTATGTGGCCATGGTGGGACGTTAGCCAGGTCCTGCCTGATTTCTCATCTTTGGCTTTTTCCACCACCTTTATGATTTGCCTCAGGAAGGGTACAGAGATTCTATCAGCCAGATGCCCAGAGACACTCCCCTGACTCTGAGGAACCAAGAGTTGCCTTGAGGCTCAGGGTCATGAGCCATCTCATTTATTTCCAGGTCGACTCAGAACACGATCTCCATGAAAGGTGTATCTTGTACTTCAGAGCAAACACAAAAACAAAAGATCAAATTGGAGTTTTTCTGGGTGCAGAAAACAGGCAAGACTAAAGTGGCCTTTAAATATTCAGTTTGTATGGGGTTAGAGCAATAGCAATAAAGGTGCCTTTAGAAAAATAAATTAGGTATGGAGAAAACATGATTTAATGTTCGAGTAAATCACTGGTCTGGAAATCAGGATACTTGGAAGCTAGTGTGGGAAACAACTGTGTAAATTTAGAAATGTCACTTACCTTCTTTATGCTCCTCTTACCTCATGTCTATAATATGGAAATGATGTATGACCTGCTGAGAACATATATGAAGTTTTTAGAAAAGAAAAACATACTATGTTGAATGCAACATACCAATATATCTAAAAATAAATTAATCTGGAATGTGTGCACTGTGAGTTTCACTGTGTCCCTCCCAAATTTGTATGTTGAAGTCCTAACCCCTAGAACCCCAAAATAGGACCTTATTTGGAAATAGTGTCACTGCAGATGTAATTAGTTAAGATAAGGTTGTAATGGAGTGAGGTGGGTATCAATATGACTGTGTCCTTATGTCAAGGTGAAATTTCACACACACACAGACACACACACATAACACCAAGTGAAGATTGGGTTAGGTTGTCACAAGCCAAGGCAGCAGATACTAGATACGTAATATCTGCTACCTACCAGATACTAGGTAGCAGATCCTTCCTTAGAGCCTTCAGAGGGAGCATCATCCTATCAACAACTTGACCTTGGATTTCTAGGCTCTGGAGCTGTCAGACAATAAATTTCTTTTGTTTAAACCATTCAGTTTATGGTGCTTTATTAAGACAGCCCCTGAATGGCATTCCTGTAACAAGGAGTGCCTAGACGTACCTTCCCCTGCCACCCCCCAAATCATTCCATGTAACAGATCCTCTGATTCTGTTAGAAGTTTAGACAATGAACGTAACAACATTTTGGTGGAGATTAAGAAGATGGGTTCTTTTATCCAGTATGCAAATGCCTTGATTTAGATATAAAGGTAAATCCTAGAGAGCTGATGTAGTTTGCTATGGTCCTCTCAGGACTAGAGCTAAATGTGTCAAATTATTGGGTCCCAAAGAGCGCTGATGGATCCAAAAAAAGCCCCTCCTAGTGTTGGTGGGGGTGGTGTATTTGGATGCAGGCTTTGCTCATTTATTTAATCAACTTATTTATTGCATGTTGATTGTGTGAAGTCTTAGCCTCCTCCCTCATAATAAGGAGCAGTTTAATGCAAAGAAAGTTGTGCCCAGAAGCTGCCAACTACCATTTCTCTCCACATTTAGGCATCCTGGGTGGAGAAAGCAAGAGGGACAGGGCAGGATAAACCAGTCTCTGTGCGCTACTCTTTTCCCTCCTCTCCTCACCAGCTCAGCCAACTCAGAATCTTCCTTTTCACCCACTTGCTTCACCTTACACTGGGGCAAGAGGGGTCCTCGTTCTAGGACTTGGTTTTAGAAGGTCTCACATAGCATACGTGCACACACACACACACACACACACACACACACACACACACACACAGAACCGTTCAGGCCACAGAAAAACGTTTCTCCACCCCTATGTCCTGGGTGGAGGATATGACCACTGTATTGGAGCACAGGAATAATTTGAGTGGCAGAACTCTGAAGCAAAAGAGAGAAATTCATTAAATCCTTTCTCTCAGATACCATAAAGTCAATCGATTTTGCTTAATAAAATAGGGTTTCCAAGTAAGGACAAGGAAGCTTTCATTAATTAGCACAATATTGGCAACTGATAAATATTTTGCAACTTGACAAATTCATATTACTTTTAAAATTATTTATATGTAAGTCAAAATCTGTGCCATTCAGTATGGTGGGGACAGGTCTCGTTTAAATTTAAATGAAGTGAAATTAAACCTAATTAAAATTGCAGGTCTTCAGTTGCGCTCACCACATGTCAAGTGCTGAATAACCCGGCATGGAGTGTGGCTAGCATATTGCACAGTCCAGATGCAGAACATCCTCATCATTGCAGGAGATCCTGTCGGATGCCACTGCTCCAGATGTAACAAGTATGGAGCATAATGCTGATTGTTTAAAATTGCCGTTAGACTGGTACAGAAGCTAGGGTCACAGATAGTTTTATTTTTATAGGAATATTTAATACAATTTAACAAATTTTTGAAAAATATTCAGCTCATTTAGGCAATTAAAAGATCACTGAGGAAAGGCATAGGATAGTGGCACAAAAGATTTGTGGGTGGGGAATGTTCGCTGCATACAGAAACATTTTGAATGGATACTGAGAGAATAGTCTTAACTATGCTTGTAGCAATGGCATTGGGAACAATTCAGACAGAAATTATGTGTAATGTTTTCTGGATCTAGTCAAGAGGGACATCTTGAGAAAACACATATCAAGTCTGATGTCATAACTACTCTCAGATACATGCCCAGAATAATGACTAAGTGCTGGTAAAGCAACTGAATTAAATTTAGATAATATATGAGATTCACTAGAAAAGATACATGAGACACAGATCTTATGAATGTGAATACTTCATAGAGAGGTGATAAAATTACAATACAAAGGTGCTTTTTGTGATAAAATTAAGATATTACATGATTTTTTTGTGATGATAATATATGTGACCACATTAAAATGTTTTTATATGATAGGTAAAATTGTGGTGAATTTCAGAATCTAAGTGTTGTTTAAAGAATTTGTTAACAATTCAAACTGCTATTGCCTCAGAAGAGGAAAAAAGTTCTAAATTGGAATTAATTTAAGAAAACTAAGAACTGTAATGACTCAAAAGAATTTGTCTAATTTAGCTTTGCTACCAGGAGAACCCAAAGTATGTAAAACCTTTTAAACAATGTAATTAGTGATATGCTGAAATAAAGGCAAAAAGTATTTTTATGAAAAAATGCAGCCCCGGCTGGGGTGGCTCAATGGATGGAGTACCGGCTTATGCACCAAAAGGTCGCTGGTTCAATTCCCAGTCAGGGCACATGCCTGGGTTGTGGGCTGGGTCCCCAGTTGGGCCTGTGCAAGAGGCAACTGATCAATGTATCTCTTGCACATCAGTGTTCCTCTCCCTCTCTCCTTGCCTTCCCCTCTCTCTAAAAGTACATAAATAAAATATTAAAAAAAGAAAACTATAATAATTTGTGAATTGTTTGTCATACCTGCAGAACTCATTTTGGTATTGGCAGTAACCAACAGAACACCTCAACTTGAATTAAATTATCTTTGGTATGCTGACAAACTATTCAAAATAAACAGTGTTAGAAATGTCATTCAATTTTGTCACTAGGAAGAGATACTTTTTAAGGAAGGAGGATAGAACCTATTTTAATGAGCAATTAGTTAACTTGGTTTATATCCTCAAAATACGTTGACGTGTGGGTGGCTCTCCACTGGTCCTCTGGCCCTTGTTCTAGGAGTAATGAGAGCGGGTCCAGTCCTGCCAGTCCTGCGGAGGAAGTGACAGCGCCTTTTCCCACAGGTGAGGTAGAGCGTCCTGTTTCTGACAGGTGCACTGCATTCTAGTCCAACTTCATGGCTCATCTTTAGCAGCCACATAATTCCAGACATTTGGGGATTGAGGACATTTAGAGAAGATTGTGGTTAAGCATTGCAATGGGTTATATTCCAGTGGGTACTGACCAGTCTCACACCATCTCCACAAAATGCAGGAGAAAAGGAAGGAGAAACTATTAAACTATAGTTTGAGGGGTTACATTTATGCCCCGGGAAGAATACATTTAGCTGTGGAGCATCCTCAAACACTGGACTGGTGGATTGTGTGAGACCGCCACCCCTCTTCTCTTGGGCTTCAACTGGATCTCTCTCATTTGAATCTTTATGTTTCTGGTGTAGACCTGTCTCAAAGCAGAAGAATGGTGCGTACACATTTTTTTCTAATTTTATTGAGGTATAATTGATAAATACAATTGTAAATATTTAAGGTGTACAATTGACGGTTTTGTTATAGGAGAAACTTGGTTCTTCTTGCTGACATAGAAAAGAATTACACATTAGCAACTAGCCTGGTGTTTCTTGTGATGTCGGAACATCTGGCCATCTTATCGGGCCAGGCTCAAGACTGCTGAATTAGTGGGAGAGACGTGTCTTCCTCCTTCTCCCTGACTTGGTTCACGGTCTATCTTACCCAACATTTTGATATATTTGGATCCATCATGAACTAAGAAATGCAATCAAGCTAGTGAATGTATCCGTCACTTCAATAATTACCTTTTTTTTTTCCTATTGTCTCTACAGGTCTGAAAGGTTAGGAGTCGTGGCCTGCTGCATAATCCCAACACAGCGACATCCCTGCAGCTCAGAGTCAGGAAGTGAGTTTCGCCACAGGTTCCCAGGAAGCAGGGAAACGGCCTGTGCAAGCTGTAAAGGTATGCATACTCTCCTGCTGTTTCACCTTCTTGCTGAATGCCAAACGTGCCTTTCCACACCGGAACTATTGGGAGGGGGGCACATTGGGGTTCTGTGTTACCAGTGACCTAATCCATTGTGAATTGATCACAGGAGCTGCTCATCCCAGACACATATGTAGCAGTGACATTTTGTAATAAGAAATAACTTCTTCAGACTTGTGTCCCAAACGAAAGTCAAACTCTAGCCTGGGCTGACTTTCTGTCCGTCCCAGGCCCAGCACTGGTCACCAAAGGGGAAGGACATTCATGGAGCCTAGGGCTTGAAAGAGCTTCTGGGTCAGGTTTCCCAACAGCAGCTGCTAGCCCCTGAGGCATCTGAGACCTTTGACCAGAGCCTGTGGGAGTGAGATCGCTGTCTGACTCACAAGGGGTGCTCCGTGGCTATGACTCAACAGAACGGCTTTGGCGGGGAAAGACAAGGGCATCAGGAAATGGTGGAGGCTGCTGGGGAAAACGGGTGGGCCTCTGTGGGCTGAGATAGCAGAAATGGGAACACGCTTTCAAAAAGCAAAAGGAACCACTTCAAATTAATGGGGATTATTTTTCATGTGTCAGAGGAACACGCTTATGGTGACAACTGGCTAAGGTGTGAGGCCCCTTAGAATGTGAGCTGCTTGAGGCAGAGACTGTATGAAGATGGAACCTGTTTTGTTCACTTCTGCAGGGCCACTGCCTGAAAGACTGCTCAGTGTGTAGGAGGTGATCAATAATTATTGTTAGGTGAACCAATGAGCGGATGGCTGAACAAA
The DNA here is from genome assembly GCA_004027735.1 of Carollia perspicillata. Lineage (NCBI taxonomy): Eukaryota > Metazoa > Chordata > Mammalia > Chiroptera > Phyllostomidae > Carollia > Carollia perspicillata. The sequence continues at coordinate 13,261 of PVKM010004850.1, read as the reverse complement.
TCTCTGAATTTCACGAGTGCCCACACAGTTTAGTGAGAAGAGATAGAAGTTTAGAAACAGACATGTGCAGATTTCAGACTTGCTGCTTCTCTTATTGTGTGATAATGTGTTTTCACATCATAATTTGCTTAGTGGTAAACACTCTGCTTAGTTCAGTGATAATGAAATGAAGTGTTACATGTAAGTTTCATGTATGTCCACCTAGAATATAGCTGGAGAGGGCTAGCTCTTTAACCCCCGCCCCTTTTTTTTCTCTCCTGAGTTTAGGGAACTATAGTTGTCATAGACCAGCCCATAGAATCTGCTTCTTATTCTCAAAATTATCTGATACCTAGAAACAAAGCAAAGAGGACTGCCTGTGATTTCAGTGGCATTCTGGAGCATTGTGTAGCATACTGACCCAAGGACTACTTAATAATCAAGCAGAAAATGCCTGGGATCAGAGCTCTGACTTGGTGATATTACATTTGAAGGTGCAGATGTTTGTCCAGAGATACAGATAATGTCTGCCAAGTAGAAAATGTAACTGCAGAGTACAGTTTCCTCATTGTATATCAAACCTGCCAATCTTACTCAAATATTCTTTCTTTATCCCCTAAAAAGTCTCAGTTCCTCAAATGTTCTTTGATAATTTTTTGATTCTGTGGATTCCCTCCTGAGTTAAATACATTGAACATTCTGTATTAGTTAAATGAGTTGATCACTCTCTAGCAGTTAAATAAATGGATCATTCTATATTAGATTAGTTAAATTGTTCATGCGAGTCCTATTTTTCACTTTCTGGAAATCATACTGTGACAGTATTTTCAGATCTCCATTTTTTGCTGGCAATGCCTAGTGCATGCTAGGCACTCAGGGTATGTTTGTTGCATAACTATGTGAAGAAAACACAAAGGAACGAGCTGCTGAAGGAAGGCTGAGGAGCCCTGAGACCTGCCAGATTTCGATCCCGCCCACTTTCTAGTATCTTCATTAGTGACTTCAGACCCAGGCTTTGCATTTCACACCAGCTGTGAAGAAGGTTTTGTTCATATTCAACCTTTACATCAGGGTGCGTGCAAGTTGGGAACACCACACACAATTAAAGAGTACAGTCAGTTGAGTTCATGCAGTCCCATTAGGTTTAGCTTGGGTGGGAAGCCTCCATCTGCCCTTGATCTCAGAGGCCCATGTTAATTCAGCCTAAGCACTGATGGCCAAGGTTCTGTGTTTTCAGCTTTTAATATCTACCATCTGGTCCACCTCTTGACCTTTTCTCCACTCAAATGCCATCATTTTTTTCTCCTTCTCTTGTTCTATTATTCCACTTTGGAAGGCATCCTACTCACATCTCTTGACAATTCTCAGTGCCTGCATTGGAGCATCAAAATTCTTTACTTGCTATCCTTATAATTCCTTAATGTACAGCCACACTTGTAATCCTTTTATTTTTTAAAAAGACTGATCTGTATTATTGATTAGCTAGGGACTGAGTTTTGCTACATGTAATAAGAATCTGAAAAAAATGGTTCTTTAACAATGAGAGGATTTATTTTTTCACCTAACAAGAAGTCCTGATGGGGACAGTCCAGACCTAATTTGGCAGCCAAGTGACACTGTCAACAACCTCGGTTTCCTCTATTTTTCCACAAAGACTTCTTTGGTATGTAGTTTTCACTTTCTCTCTTTTTAAAAATTTTTAAATATTTTATTTATTGTTTATGCTAGTACAGTTGTCCCCACTCCCCCCTGCAACTTGCCCACATCTACCCATCATCCCCTCATGCACCCCCCGCACGGTTGTCCATGCCCATCGACCATGCATACATATTCTTTAGCTGATCCCTTCACCTTCTTTCATCCAGTCCCTCCCCAGCCTTCCCCTCCAACAGCTGTCAGTCTGCTCCATGTATCTATGCCTCTGTTTCTGTTTTATTCATTAGTTTATTTTATTCATTAGATTTTACATGTAAGTGAGATCATATGGTATTTGTCTTTCACTGACTAGCTTATTCCTCAACAAATTAAAAATTGAACTGCTTTTCAACCCAGTGATTCCACTTCTGGGAATATATCCTAAGAATCCCAAAACACCAATTCAAAAGAATATATGCAATCCCTATGTTCATAGCAGTGATATTTATAATAGCCAAGATCTGGAAATATACCAAGGGACGATCAGCGGATGAGTGGATAAAAAAGATGTGGTACTTTTTACACAGTGGAATCCTACACAGCAGTGAAAAAGAAGGAACTCTGACCTTTTGGGATAGTGTGTAGTTTTTGTTTAAAAAATATTTTTTTGTGGTTGGAAGAAGAAGGCTCCTTTTCCAGCTTCAAGTTCACAATCTAAGTGAAATGAAGGGAAAAGATGAAGGGCAAAAAACACATTTTAGCTGGGTGAGTTCCCTTTTAAAACGCTTTTCCAGAACCCCTTCACAGTGATTTTTCTTATAATATCCCCTCAGTTACAACAGCATCACACAGCTACCCCGAGCTGTAAAGGAAGCTGAAAAACACCCAACAACTCTAAACCACATCATGAATCTTCTACTAAAGAAGAAGGGGAAACTAAATATAGGTTAGATACTAGTGGTGTGTGCCATCATTGTCTTTTTTAATTTTAATCCATTTGTTTTTGGCCCTCTTTCTGGGATATCTCTCAAAATTCACAATTGCTTGATAAAAAAATAAATATTTATAAGCCATTGTTCTGTATTATCAGAACCAATAAAGGGGGGCATGCAGCAATAGTATAATGTATCAGATGTATTAGGCAAATCAGAGCTAAATCCAATTACGCCGTGCACTGGCTATGCGACCTTAGACCAACTTGCTGAGGTCTCTTTGGTCTTAGTCTCTGAAACAAGGGTAAAGAGTAGCATGGTCTAGGCATGGGTTTCTTAGGAAACAGAGTCCGTGACAAAGGCTGTACACTAAGGCCTTGCTGGAAGGTTTAGTGTCAGGGCAGCTAGGGTGGGAGTGAAGTAAGAAAAATAAGAAGAGTTAATGAACTTTTCATAAAGTTCATGTTAGAGTTCTGAGAACATCTCTTTCCTGCTGAGGTCGGAATGTTCTCTGTTGTGAAATTATGGCAGTAGTGGTTTGCGTGTACTTTTGAACGCTGTCATTAGAAACAAAAAAAAGTAGACATTTGGCATCTCTATGTTGCTTTATAATTATTTAGAAATGTTCCTGGCCCATGTAATTCACTTAATCTCTAATTTTTTTTCATCTGATATTATCATTATGGGAAAATAAGATCTTATTTACTTTAAGAGTCATGTAATTTCCGGCAAGTTTTCCAAGATTTGCTGCCTAAAATTAAGAGAAGTGGCTGCTTTCAAAAGATATTGTACATACATACCTTTTTATTTTAGTACTGTTCACTACAGCTTTTAAGTAATTTCCAGAATAAAGGAGAAAAAAATGTCTTTTTCACTATAAAAAGAAGGAAGACTACATGGTCTATGTCAAAGTTCCTTGTGACATCATGAAGCAGGTACAGTGCTTGGAATATATTAGGTGCTCACTGCATGTTCATAGAATAAATTTAGACAAGGTTCTTCCTTGTTTCTTATCTTGTATTGGCCAAGGCTCACCCTCTTGGGCTTTAACTCTCCAATATTTCACACGTTTGTAGAATGGATGAAAAATATAGGCCTGGCCTGGGCATCTATAGCTCTACATCATAAACCATAAGCTTTAATACTCCTATGGGCATCACATGAGAAAATTGTGGGAAGCACTTAAAAATCTTTTATATCATTGTCATTATTAAGGAATGATAGGAGTGGACTGTAGCAATACCAAGTTAGAGCAAACCTTCTAAAAGAGGAACCGCACATGCTTCACATTCCCTTATGAGGCTGAAGCAAAGAAAGAAGTGCCAACAGATGACAGTGCTTTGTTCAGAACAGGTGCTGAGGAAAAGCACTCCATCAGGAAGAGCATAATAGAGGCAGAAGGAAAGTGGTAAACCAGTTGCTGAGTAGAAAAATGATAAGTGATTCTGAACCCCCTTTATGTCTCATAAAGTAATGATGAGTTGACAGAGAATTTCCAGCTGAAAGTTAAATTGTCTACAAATATGGCGGCACCACGGAGCCATGTTTGCAGTTACCTGTGACTACCTGGCTTTGGGGTTTATTTTATTTAGGCCACTACGGTGTTCAGAACATTTGACAATTAGGTTTAAATCCAAGTACTTATGTCTTCTTTTTTTCCTGGAAAAAAAAATGGCTTAAGCTTGAAGATAGCAGCTGAACAAATATTTGAGCTGATAAAGGAGTGGTGAGTAGATGAAGAGCCTCAGTTAGCCTCAACAAGATTGGGTGTATTTATAGCAATGGTGTGTGTGTTCGTGGGGGTGGGATGGACACTTTGAACTTAGTTAGCATGATTGGATTGGGGATATGTTCCCATGTTCCAGGAAAATGAAATGCATACATGGAGCTTCCACATATATGCTCTTCCAACTTGATACTGCCCAGCTCAGTGAATACCCACGAGAAAACCAAGGCGAGTGTTGATAGTCACGTTTCCACTGAGTAGCTCCTAGCTCATGCTGTTTGTGGGTTACTCTGTTCTGTGGCCACAGTCCTGTGTGGTTGATAATTTGAAACGTGTTACAGTATTGAAGTACCTTATGGAGAATTGTCTGCCTTTATATTCAAGTTTCAATAATATCCCCAGATTATATTGCTTGCATAAATGTAGTCATGGTTCTAAAAATGATTGCTACATTTTTCAGAATACTCTCATCCTCTTCATTTTTTAATTTATCTTTAAGCAAATCATATGTTTATGGATAAGAAATTTTGAGGCATTCTTTACTTGTTTAATTACTTCAGTGTTGTTTATTTCAAGGTACACATTTGGGTGAGTACAACAGGACTTAAAATGAACAGGTATCATTTTTCACTGAGAAAATAATATGTTGTCATTGTAAAAAGAATGCTCTCGTGAAAAGAAAAAAATCAGCTATATTCTCATCACTCAGTGATAATCAATGCTAGATTTGAGTGTATTTCCTTTCAGTTTCTTTTTTTAAAATGAATCATTTATTTTTTAACATAGTTTTGGTCATACTGAATATTCAAGTTTGTGCAAGACACTGAACTAGACCTTAGTGATTCATGTTAATGAGGGATAGGGTGGGAAAGGCCAGAATAAATGGAAATTGAAGATAGATGAAACTTTCACTGTGATGAATGGTCTGCAATTTTTCTTCCATTGAACCTTCCCCTAAAAGACTAAAGAGCACATTCTTTAAACTTCTATCACTTTTCTTCTTTTGTTTATGAGGTAATTAACTATGTGGTATTGTAATTGGTTCCACATTATCTCGTGTGAGCTTCCTAACAAACATAATATTAGTAGTTGTACTACTATTAGATCAATTTAGCATTAACTGATACAGCTTGGCCTAAAAAACGAGGTGTCTAAACTTCACAGACAGTGCTCTTTCCATGACATCAGGCCCCCAGCACTGGGATTTGATTGGTTGTAAACACTGTTGTAAGTTCTGCCCTGACCACAATGGTCTTAGTCACCTTGTTTGGCATCTGGCCTAGCACAAGCCGAGGAGGTCTTAGGGGCCTGGACTAAACCCTAAGGGTCATGCCTGCACCCCAAGTCCAGAGGTTCTCTGGGAAGCTAGTTGGCTTGTGTTGTGCCTGCGGTATGAACATTGGAGTATCAGACAGGCGGAGTTTGGGTTGGAATATTTGTTCTATTATTTCTAGTTGGGTGATCTTTAAAGAAATTATTACGCCTTCTGAGCTTTAGTTTTCTGATCTGTAAAATGGGAATAATACTAAGGCATGGTTTATCTCATGAGGTTTGACTATGATGATACATCTTACGTGACAGGAAGTGGCTGACAAAAAGTGCTTATCACATATTAGTAGAATCAACCAGGCCTACCTACAAGAAGACATAAACCCATGGATTATGCTGATAAACAGCCAAGCCTCCCAACAGCTCCTCTCTAGGTGTTAGGCAGAATGGTTTCTAGCACTTGACGTAACCAGTGCCATCTTGAGAAGCGAGTTTCTCTAAGTGACCACAAATTCACACAGGGCCTGAATCACCTGAAAGGAATGTTCTTACGCAGATAAGTAGGCCCCACAGGGTGTTAACTGCCTTGGAATATGCAGCTCGCAACAAGCACAGGCCACTTGGCTACAAATCATTGGTGTTCCTGCAGGATATATATATATATATATATATATATAAGCCGCCATTTCTGTCTGGGTGTGGAGGTCCACTCTGCTTCTTTCCATAAGTTCTTAATCAACTCTTTGTTCCATTCTGGCATCATCAGCCTCTTTCTTCAGTCTCTCCACCCCTGTCCTCCTTTGGAGATGGGTTCCAGTACACCTCAGGGAAATTTCCAGCGCTAGGGGTCTTGGTGCATTTGGCTCCACACTTAGCCTTCATACAAAGAGAGATGGAAGGCATTCAGGACCCTGGGTGGGGAAAGGGTGGTGGTAATCCAAACAAAGACTTTTTCATAGCTTTCCAAAGGTCTTTAGGTAGCAGTGGCCCATGACGTTTGTCTTTGAACCTCCAGCACCCAGATACTTACTGAGTGACTAATATGTGTCAGAAACCTTTTGAAATGCTAGGAATACCATAGTAAAGCTAGAAGTCTCCCAATAATGGGTTTTCAAGTGAATCTGTGTATGGTGGGCCTGATTTGTGTATGTTATAAAGGTATAGTTTGAAAGTCTTTATTTCCTTTTCTCTCTGCTCTCTCACTGTGCTCAGTGAAGCTCTGACACTTCCACAGAGATGCATCTGGGATGCCAAGTGGACAAAAAGGGTACCAACCAGGCTGGCCTTAGAATTCCTCATTGGCTTCAATGAAAACTGATATACTTTAATCAGCATCATCATCTGTTTCCTTTTTTCCCTTTGTGCTCATTGATAAAATCATGACAGAGACAATCATAACATTTTCCTTGGTTTCTTCCTTAAAATGAGGCTATCCTATCCTATCAGATAAGTGGTGCTGTTATTGAGACTGCATATATAAAATACCTGTTTCTCAATAAATATATATTTTCTTCATATTCATTTTTGAGTTCAGAGAAGAAAATACAGTTTAGGTGGTGGAGTTTTTCAACTCAATCCCTGATTCAGTGGAGATAGATTAACCCTCAACAATTCCCTAAAGCGTCCATGGTATGAAAACCTGTAGCGACTGGGGAGTGGAGGAGAGCTCTGCTCTGAACTCTGGCATCCAAACATATGCCTCCTCTGCTAGGATTCAGTGTAGCCACTCTGACTCATGTCAATGAGCAGATGACCAAATGGTTAATCCATGAGATAGGCCCTTACCCATTTACAAACAGCTGCTCCTTCAACCACTTGAACTGCATTTTCCACTCTTTTGAGGGGGCTGGCTGAGCACAACCTGAGCTGCAAAAACACTTTTTGCTAGGCGTTTCTCTTGAGCAGCGTTTCTCCAATAATATTGGGGAACCGCTGATCTAGAGAGCTAGGTGGAGGGGTATATATAGATACATATGTTCAGTTATGTGTGCATACAAACACCCAAACACACACAGACACACTGTATTCACCCCTCTGTACTGTAATGTTCATTACTAAATACTTCAGTGAACCAAATCAGTGGTGCTTCAGCTTGGCTGCCTAGTAGAATCACCAAGGAGTGTTAAAAAATTTCTGATGCCCCAGTGACATTCCAGACCACTGAAATCAGAAACTCTGGAGGTGATACTTCAGGTTATTCCAAGGTGCAACCACGTTTGAAAGTCAATGTACTCAATTAGCTGTTCCTCATGATGAGATGCCCTTGGAATCCATTTACTTTTTAAAAGCACAGCACTTTTATTTTTTATAAATTGCTGATTTTCGCACAGGCTCACTTCTGCTTCTGCCTGTGATGGGACATAGCCTCTCATGGAAAGCAATGAGGGCAGTGGATGGAATATGAGGCCACTGTTCCTGGACATTAGACAATGGACAATACAGGACTGTGATTCTTGAGGGAAGGGAAGTAAACGACGTGAACAGTGTGCACCGGGCTCTCTGTCTGGAAGCACTTTCCAGATTGCAGCGAAGGGAGGGGAGTCTTAAGCAGACGGAGAAGGAGACAGAATTTGGAATTTTGGAAGAGTGAGGTGTCTGGAATGTGGGGGTCAGCGTACTGGAGAGCAGGAAGCTGCCTGGAGAAAGAGCTCCAGAGTCTGCCTAAGGGTCCCCTTGAGTAGTAAATGGAATAATGAACTATAGCTGTAGAGGGTGAGACTCCAGGAGGCTGGGCAAAAACAACCAAGGAGCTGCACACTGAAGAGCTCCTAGGACAAACACGGGGCTGGGGATGTTTGGGTTTGGATCAGCCGTGGTAGAGGGTTCTCGTGGAAGCTCGGAGGTATTCAGTGGAGATACTTGAAGGTCATGCCTGTGAGAGAGAATCAGCTAGCTCTAGCGTCAAGCACACTCAAAACCTGCCCTAAAAAGCCCATGAGAAAACTTTCAAAAGCTCAAGCCGAGTAACAAGTGCCTGCCCAAATACAGCCTAAAACATTTTAAAAGAATGTATTTTTTAGAATCAAGCACTCAACGTTATAAAATGCAAAATGCTCAGGATCTGATAAAAATGCTAGATGCATGAAGAAGCAGAAAAACACAACCTATGACAAAGAGGCGCATCAGTCATTATAAACAAAACAAAAAATGACAAAGGTAATGAGATTAGCAGACAAGGATCTTAAAACAGTTAATATAATACCTTGAAGGATTTAATGGGAAATGAAAGTCTAATGAGGAGAGGAATAAAGGATTTTAAGAAATGGAATTTTTAGAAATGAAACAATACCTGAAGTGGAAAATTTCATTGGAAGGGATTAACAACTGATTAGATACTAAGAAGGAGAAAACAAATTCACTGAATTTGGAAGCGCAGCAGTGGGTTCTATGCAAACTGACACAGCAGGCAAAAAGGTAAAATGAACAGTCTTAGTGGCCAAGAGATAATGTCAATTAGAGTTTTATGAAAAGGGGAGAGAAGAAAACCAGAAAAGTATTTGAAGAAACACTGGCAAACTTGTTTTGCAAATTTGATGAAAATTATGAATCTATATATTCAAGATGCTTGACAGCACCCAAACAGGATAAGCAAAGAAAACATAGCATACTACAGTAAAATTTTTTGAAAGCCTGTGATTAACAGTAAATCTTAAAAGCAGAGCACACATTCCATACAAAGTACGTGATAGGTCAGTGGACTTCTAATCAGAAACAATGAAGCCGAGAAGACCGTAGAATAGCATCCTCAAAATTCCGAAGGATCAAAAGTTCTCAACCTAGATTTCTCTATTCAGTGAAAATACCTTTTGTAATAAAAGAGAAGTAAGGATTCTTTCAGGTGAATGAAATCTGAGAGTATTAGTCACCAGCAGAGTTGCCTTTTAAAAAGTATTCAAAGAAGTTTTATGTGGTAAAAAAAATACCAGACGAAAACTTGAAGCTTGAAAAAAAAACCACTGGAGATGGTAAATGTGTTGTTTTATACATAAAAGTCTCCTTTCCTTACCAACATGTAATAAATGTATAAAAATTATTAATGAGATATTTCACACTCTTCTTTTCAGTACTAAGTCTTTGAAAGCCATGTGTGTTTTACACTTAACATTGCGTTTCAATGGGGACTAACCACATTCTAAGTCCTCAAGAGGACTAATGATTACTATATTGGGCAGCACAGTTCTGGCCTGCCAGCCTGGTTTATTTTCTCAATTTCTTACTGTCCTCTGAAAATAATGTTTCTGTGTGTTTCCTTATTTATTTTCTTTCACCCTGGTTGAGTGTAAGCTCCAAGAGGGAAAGGACATTTGCTTATTCACTGCTCTATGCCCAGTGGCTAGAACAGAATCCAGTACATGGTACATACCACTATTTATTTCTTGAATAAAACGTGTTTCAAAGAAGAAGAATGAATACTACACACAGCAGACAGGGATTTTAAGATATGTATTCTAACAATAAGAGTAGCCCGTAGAGGAGGTTGAGTCAGTATGGACTTTGAAATTTGATGGGTGTGTGCTTGAATCTCAGCTTCATCATCCAAAGTTGTGTGACTTTTGGCCAGTTATTTAACATCAATGCAGAGATGTCCAAAGTGGGTGGGCCCTGGAAACAATTGCAGACTATTATATTTCTGACATTGTTCTGAATTGCCAGGGTATGGTGGTAATCAAAAGTCCTATTTTTTCCTATTAAAAACAGCCTAGCATACAATGCACCCCCTCATTTTCTGCACCTGGGGGGTAGCACCTCACTGTCCCACCCTTTAGTAAGCCATTGTTGCTTATATTTTCCCACCTTTAAAATAATTTTTGTCATTTTGTTTAACAAATATATGTATAGTCCTTCTTATGTGTTAGGTATATTCTCAATGCTTTATATACATTAATCTGTTTAATCTTAGCAGCCATCCTGGGAAGAAGGTAATTATTTTATTCCCATTTTACAGATGAAGACACCAAGGCCTAAGCTGGCAGGTCTGAGAGGAAGCAGAACCTGGTTTTTAACTCAGGGTATCTAACTCCAAAGAACACTCTTCTATGGCCTCTTGATAATATGACCTTCCATAGAAGGTTGGAAGACTGTGTGCAAAGTGGCCAACACAGTGTCCAACTCATAACACATATTCAGTAGACAGAAGGGATTTCCATTATTGGTAGTAATAGCATTTTTTATCAATTGGAATCTAATATCATGGGAGGGTAACTGACTCCTGCAAGTCCATACCACTACTCAGAAGCAGAGGGGGCTTAATGCATAACCAGTGTATTTCCGGTCAGGCCAGGCCTGTCCACTGTTACTCTTACGGGAAACTAGAGAGAAATAACCACTGGAGGAGTAAAGAGAGTGTTGACATTTTAATGAAATGAACTAAGAACTTGCTTTTTCCTTCTACAGCTTGAAAGCTCTTCTTATCTGATCCTGGGAATTCCCTAACACTCTCCAGAAAGACTTTAATAAAAAGAATGTTCCAAAAGCATTCACTCCCCCACCCCCTTAGCTGTAGAACAAGATAGTACTTAGTATTCTAAGGCTATGATATATTATTTTTCTCCCTGTTTTTCATACATTTTTAAAGCATAATTTAAACTTTTAAATCATGGTATAATTCACATGCAGTAGAGTACACCAATTTTAAATGTGCACTTTAATGGGTTTATATATATATATATATATAGCTACATTCCACCACCCAGATAAAGATGAAGCATTTCAGCCCTTCCAAAGGCTCCCTCATGCCCCCTCTCAGAAAATGATCCCTACCAAAAATAAATAGGACCATTCTGACTTATGACAGCTTAGATTCATCTTGAGTATTAACCTTATTTGAATGGAATTTTGGGTCTGGCAATTGTGTTCAACATTGGCTATGAGATTCATCTGTATTGTTGTGGGTCAGAGTAGTTCATTTTTTATTGCTGAATAGTATTTCATTTTGTGACTATACCACATTTTTTTTTAGTGTATTACAATTTATTTCTCCATGATGTGTTTTGGGGCATTTCTTGTGTCTCTCATTTAGGAGTATTATAAATAATGCATTTATGCAATTCTTGTATAGTTTATTTGATGTACATAAAACTTATTTTTATCAGATACCCACACATGCAACTGCTGGGTCGTAGGTTACCTGTATGTTTAGGGTTAATAGATAATGCAAAATAGTTTGTTTTTTTTTTAAGACAGCAGCAGTGCATGACACTTCCAGTTGCTGCCCTCAATGATAGTTGGTATTATCTTGGCTCCTTTGAGTAATCTGTATTTTGAACAGTTTCATGATTATACCCTGTGTCAGATTACATGTAACTCATTAATCTTCAAAAGATTACATTCTCGTGGTTAAGAAAATTCCACTGACAATTAAATTCTAATAGCAAAACGTTTCTGTTGACAATTAAATTACTAGGGCTGTAGGTGATTTTTTTCCTGCACTCTATTTTTAAATATCAGTATTATTACATGTGATTCACACAAAAATTCATTTATTTTAAATGTGAAATTTGTTGAGTTTGATAATTGTGTACAGTTGTGTAACCTCTATAGTAATCATGATATTTTCATCCCCCCAAAAATTTCCTTTATATCTCTAAAGTCAAGCCCCCTCTTCCAGACTCCTGGTTTGTGGCAATTATAGATCTTTCGCTACAATTCTGTCTTCTGTAGAATTTTACATGAAATAAATCACATAGTCTGTAGTCTTTTGTGTCTGGATTGTTTTACTTAGTAAGATGTTCTTCAGATATATTCATGTTATTGCTTTTTTAAAATTATTATTTTATTGTTGTTCGATCATATTATTCCTTTTTATCAGTAGTTTATTTCTTTTTATTGCTGAGTTTTATCAATATTTCATTGTATATATATATACCACGATTTAGTCATACAGATGTTAATGGGAATTGAGATTTTTTAAAATTTGGTGATGTTATGAATACGCAATTCTAATGGTGTGTGATGGTATCTCATTGTGATTTTAGTTTGCATTCCTTTAATAATCAGTTAAGCATATTTTCATGGGCTCTGTGTAGAGAGTGCGTGCAGGGTGGTTTTGTCAGGCCAGCAGGAGCTGAGCGGGTGCTGGAGGCAGGGGACACTGGCGTACAGAGCAGGAGAGCTCCAGATGGGGAGGCCAGTGGTGTGTGGTAATGCCCGTTGATCCTGCTTGCACTCCTTGTTCCCGTGAGATGGGCTCAGGTGATGTGTCCAGGAACACACTACAGTGACCCTACAATAGGCCAGAGTGCCTGGATAGAGCTGCCACCCACTCTAGGGAGGTGGAAGGAGACACAACAACGGAGCCTACAGGTCCCTCCAACCCCCGAGAATTCCTACAGTCCCTGGGGAGCCCCCGTGGCTCTCCAGTCTTCTCTATACAGACTCTCTCATCTTTGCTGTACACGAAGTGGTCCACATGGAAGGAGCTCTGTGCAGGACCTACGGGCCAGGCAGTTGTGGGAAGCTGCTTAGAGCTGAGCCTGCGCTCAGAGCTCCTAGGGGCACCGCTTATGGGAAGGAGGCATCTTGCAGGGAGGACCTGTGGGTGTGCGGGTGCCCTGTGTTCCTGCTTGCTTCCTTTGTTTGCAAAAGGCTCCGGGCAACGTGGCTGTGAACCGCTGCAGTGACGGCAAAAGTAGGCCTACGCCCCTAGAGCTCCGCAGCCTTATCAAAGTGGAGAGAAAGAAGACAACGGCGCTCCTGGGGCTCCTCTGGTCCGGAGGGTTCC